>RCUC01001117.1:0-47089 GCA_003697995.1 Taxidea taxus jeffersonii | reverse complement strand
TTTTTTTTAAAAATATTCAAGTTCTGTTCCTGTGGGATTTGTAATGATTCTTTTACTCTCTCCCTTATATAACATTTACTAGCATATTCATAGGTATCATCATTACTTATGATCTCCTAATTATGTTCATGCAGACTTTCATTGCATAAACAAATAGGATATATAGGAATACAAGAAATGATGGCAGCCCAAAGAATGGTTATTTTAGATAACTTATATATCTTTTAGTTAATTTAAATCTTACCATTACAGAAATATTCTACTTAACTTATTTTAAGAGTAAAATTTTTGCAGGTATTAAATCATAAATAACTGATTAAAAATTCTTCTTTTCTATGTTAATTTTTTCAATCCATTAAACTAATAATATTTTAAAAAATTTAGCTATATACCTCATTTGTAATCCATGTAAATTCTAGTCTAAGTGAAATCCTTAGTTCAAGGTTATTCTAAATCTAAATGAAATTCACAATAAATTTCAAATTTGTGTAAGATTAGAAATTTGAATTTAGACATCAGATTGCTTTTACTCACACACCCTACTTCATTACTGTGTTCTTGTCACTTCCTATGACTCATCATTTCTTCCAAAAATATTGGTCTGAACCTCAAAAATTAGTAATGTGGCTAATAAGTAGTATTTACTGACCATTTACTGAGTTAAAATGTTTTAAGTATTCTTCCTGTATTAACTAATTTAATCTCTATGGCAAATTTTACATGGCAGAAACCAAGGCATGGATATTAAACAACTGGTTCCTAGTAGAAAACTAGAAAGTAAGTAAGCCAAACTCTAACCAGTCAATCTGAGGTTCAAGGGCTTTCTTTCTTTCCTTTTTTTTTTTTTTTTTTTTTTTTTTAAGTTTTCAACCTTTTTTTAAGGGTTTTTTTTTTTTTCTTTTTTTTTTTTTTTTTTTTTTTTTTAGGTTTTCACACTTGTTATAGCAATATAAATTCTCATGCTTTATACTCCCTTTTCTATGTTATGGAGTGTCCTACAACATGTTAGGTCTTTTAGGGAGAAGCACTAGTTTAAATCTGGCAGACAGGAATTGATGTTCTGAACAAGGAAGCTTTCTACATCTTTTGAATTTGATGTTGCATCTCTTTTTCACTGTTTCATTCTTTCTCTTCTTCTGTCTGAGGTCTCCAGAAATTTGTTTTTCTCTTATCTTGTTTGACTGATAGGCGGAACCAATTTTGTGAAAGCTGTTCAGGTTTGCAGACATACAAACTAGTAACAAGGAAGTGTCATGACTAGATTTTACATCTGAAATGATAGGAAACATTGACAAAAATACTTTAGAAGCAGTCTTTTGTGTCTGATCATGGTAAAAAATGATGAGAATAGAACAATTCTGTAATCAAAATGCTGATTTCTCCTGACTGGACAGACTAAAATAGTGCAGCAATGAATCTCATTTTTTCTTTTTTTCTTTTATATAGATCTATAAAATAAGTTGCTTTCATTTGGATATAAATGTCTAGCTCAATGAGGTCAAAGAGAAGGTACAATATATATTTATATGTCAAGCATAATGCCAGTCCTGATTTGCAATTAGAATATAGTTTTACACATGATAATAAAAGAATGACATTATTTCTTAATATCAAGGTTCAAAATTTCACTATTTAAAGTAGCCTAAAGTTCCATTTTATCTTAGACTATGTTGAACATAGTCAACATGCTTTGTCTCAGTACTTTAGGGTACCTTTCAATCAGGTTCAAAGAGCTATTGTTTCTTGTTCTTCCCATTCATATAAAATGGGGTTTTTATAATACTAATGCCTAACATACATGTTCTTAGAAATAATATCTATAAGGTAGTTACAGGAACATGAAACACAATAAGCAGATGATTATGTTAGATAGTATCTTCATCATCACTGCTATTTTACTGCAGACAAGACAATACTGTACAAGAGATGATTTGTGCCCTTGGACCTATGAACTCTCAGGAGGTAAGGGGAATAGGGAAAAGGGTACAAACAAAAAGGACAACTTCTGTTTCAATAGCAGTAGTTGTCAACATATTAAATTTAACTGGGAGTAAGGGAAATGTGCTTGGAATTTTTAGCTACTTCTAATCATTTGTTGCCAAATCTCAAATTAAGAAACAAAATATCCTTAAATGGCATGTGGTTTCATTTATCCTTCAATTAGGGTAATATTTAAATTACCCCCACAGAAATAAAAACATACATTGTTGAAAAATAAAACAAATCACAACAATTGAAAGCAAAACAAAACAAATCCGAAAAGGAAAGCTAACGTGTTCAAAATTCTTTCATGTTCACAACCTACAGTCCATATGCTTAAGTCTATTGTGTCTTGATCTAAGAAGAGTTGCAGAACAGATGGTATGTTGGTGGTAGGCTTAGTTAAACCGATCTTCTCCTAAGAAAGATCGCTGCTACCCATATTTAATTTATTCTACCCATTTTTAATGTGCATGTTAAATGGCAAGTGTGACAATAGAAGCAATTAAATATTTATGGTATTCTAAATCTTGATGACCATTTATGGACATAGTTACTATATGAAAAAAAGTTATTTTCAATGTTGATTTTTAAATCCAAACTATCTCAAGCTTTTTCTCAAGATAAATCCTCAAATTCTCAGGTGCTAAAACAGGACTTATTTCTGTATGCTCTAAGGGTCCATGGCCAACACACAGTATTTACATTTTTGTAGTTTATCTTTATTTATCAAAATAATCACTCTATCCTCAGTTCATTGTGGCACATTTATTTGGGTGGATTGTTTTTCCGAATATATCAGCTGTATCCAAAAATATATATATGTATATGTACATATACATATGTGTATATATACATATACATATGCATACATACATGTGCATATGTACATACATACATATGTATGTACAGTACATATGTATATATATATACATACATTTGACTCTTGAAGTACATGGGCTTGAACTTCATGAGTACACTTATATGTGGATTGTTTCTGTAAATATAGTACAGTGCTGCAAATGTATTTTCTCTTACGATTTTCTCAGTAACCTTTTCTTTTCTCTAGCTTAGTTTATTGTAAGAATACAGTATAAAATACATAAAACATACAAAATATGTGTTAATTGTGTTATCAGTAAGCTTAACAGAAGGCTGTTAGGAGTTAAGTTTGGGGGAATTAAAAGTTATACATGAACGTTTTGTTATGTAGAGGGTTGGCATCCCCAACCTCTGCATTTTTTAAGGGTCAACTTTTTATGAATTACAATATCAACTATTTGATATTGCAAATTTGGTAAATTTAGTCTACATAGGTATAAGTAACATTCCCCAAAGTCACCCAAAATTTTGATAAGAAAAATCGTACCCTTGAAAAGATGATGTTATTATAGGCACCTATCAAGCACAGACTCAATTAGTATCGAATCTTTTCCTATATGATATTTGGAGCTGAGCAGCACTGAAAACACAGATTTTTTCCTCTTACAATTAGATTAAAATGTTGGATTATCCATTTATTAGCTTAAGCATTTGGAAAACTATAATTCTCAAATTTTTTTCACATTTGGTAAAATACTAACTGTATCATGGGTTTAGCTTTAAAAATAAATGGAGCTATTATATAGAATTTCAATACAATTAAAATACGTTAGCTTCTCCATTCTCTATTCTTCCTGTAAGTACTTCATGTTGTATTCCTTAAGACTGACATTCACTTTTCTTTTTTCCCAATATTAAAAAAAAGACAAAAATTAAAAGTTAATTTTATCTGCAGAATATTCCCTATGAATTTCCTAGTAATACAGCTATTTAGAATTTTATCTAAAGAAATTTAGTTGTATAATTTTAATTAATGTTATCTAAAATCATTATAATGTACAATTAAAATCAAAATAATAATTTTATAAGTTTATATAATTTAAATGCATTTCTAAATAAGTTCTGCAAACAATTTATGTAAAGGTCCAGACAGTAAATATTTTAAGTCTTTGTGGATCAAATGCAACTCTGTCACAACTACTAAACTCTGTGATTGTAATATGAAAGCATCCATAGTCAATACATAAATGAATGGTGCACTCGGGTTCCAATAAAACTAAAAAACAAAAACAAAAAAAAACCCTGCTAGGGGCACCTGGGTGGCTCAGTGGGTTAAAGCCGCTGCCTTCGGCTCAGGTCATGATCCCAGGGTCGTGGGATCGAGCCCCGCATCGGGCTCTCTGCTCTGCGGACAGCCTGCTTCCTCCTCTCTCTCTGCCTCTCTGCCTACTTGTGATTTCTGTCTATCAAATAAATAAATAAAATCTTAAAAAAAAAAAACCTGCTAAAGGGACAATAAGATATCATTACAAATCTATTAGAATGGTGCAAATGAAAAATGTAAAATAGACATCACCAAGTTTTAGTTTTGTAAAGCAACTGAAACTTACTCAGATGCAAATGGAACAACCAATTTGGAAAAAACATTTGGCAGATTCTGACAGAACCAAACATACTTTTGAACTCTGGGGAAGAGGCAGAGTAGGAAGATTCTAAGCTCACTTTGTTCCATATATACCTAGACAATACCCACATCAGTGAAAATAACCCAGAAAACTGAAGACTAGCAGAACAGACTCTCCACTGCTAAATGTAGAGAAGAGGACACATCAAAAGTTCAAGAAGAGCAGAGTTTAGGCTCAGAACCAAACTAACCAATGAGACTGTTCATGGGAGGAAGGGACACTGAAGGCATGGGGAGGGGAGAAGAGCAGGTCCCACACCAGGCACTACAGGCACCAGGGACCTATACTGGGAAGACCCATCTCCACAACATTTGGTTTTAAAAACCAGAGGGGCTTAAATTAATGAGTTTTTATAATAAATGAGGATTAAGACCCAAGACTTTATTATTTTTTTAAGAATATATATATATATTTTTAGATTTTTTTTAAATTTTATTTATTAGAGAGAGAGAGAGAGAGAGAGAACACAGGCAGACAGAGAGGTAGGCAGAGGCAGAGGGAGAAGCAGGCTCCTTGCCATGCAAGGAGCCCGATGTGGGACTCGATCCCCGGACGCTGGGATCATGACCTGAGCCAAAGGCAGCCGCTTAACCAACTGAGCCACCCAGGTGTCCCAAGACCCAGGACTTTAAAAAAAACAGTGGGCTCAACTCTGGGAGAAGGCAATAGTTTACGGAGTCCTTGCCATTAAGGAAAGAGCATAACAAACATCCCACTGAGATATAGCATAAACCAGCAGTTTGAGAAACAAGTGGGCCAGACCAGAATTATTTACTTTTCTCAGAACATATGCTGGAATGATAGGGATCTTTAGAAGACTTCGTCAGTAACAAAAAAGTTGGTGGGTGCCATTTTGTTCCCCTTCCCCGTAGCTTAGATACATGGACACCTATGGGAACCAGTCCAACATGAACACTCTCCACCTAGCTTGCTAACAACACACTCTGTGACCTCCCAAAGACCCGCCCCACACAATACCCACATAGCAAGAGTCCACCCAATGCAGCATCACAAGCATGGCAGTGTGCAAGCAGCCCCAACAGAGACCAATGTCACTTTGAGAGACCTGCCCTAGGGAGAGGGGAAGATAACCATACATACCAGTTTGTGGTCTCAACAGTAGGGCAGACAAGGGTAGACATCTGATCTGATGAAGGCCCTACTCATCAATGAAAGCTTCGTTGGTGAAAGCACAGGCAGAGTGCCTTGTAGTTCAATGTGACTATAGCTCTGGCCAATATCTATCTGGTCTGACTGAACTCAAGCCCAAAGTAGCTCCAGACTGGCCAACAAACAACTGGGACCAAACCCTGCACAAAAAAGGCAAAGAGATCTACTGTAGATAATTGGACTGAATACAAACTCAGCCACATGAAACAAACAAAGGAGAAACCAATTAAGCACAAGGTTCTGGTGAACAAGGGAGTACTGCACTGCAGGACACTACAGGACCTCTTCTTCATAACCAGTTTCTTCACCAGTTTCATAAGCAGGAGGTGTAGGTGACTTTCCCAAAACATTAGAAACTTCACCAGTTTCATAAGCAGGAGAGGTAGGTGACTTTCCCAAATCATTAGAAACAGACACAAAGAATGAGACAAAATGAGGAAACACAGGGGTATGTCCCAGATGAAAGAACAAATCACAACAACCAAGATAAATAAAATGGAGGTAATAATATGCCTGACAGAGAATTTAAAGTAATGGTCATAAAGATACTCACTGGACTTGAGAAAAGAGTGGAGGATTGCAGAGAGACCCTCACCAAAGAGATAGAAAATATAAAAAAGAACTATTCAGAGATGAATAACTCATTTACTAAAATTAAAATACATCACAAAGAAGAAACAGTAGACTAGAGGAAGGGAAAAAAATGGATCAGATACCTGGAAGTCAGAGTACTGGAAAACAATCAACCTGAAAAAGAGAGAGAAAAATGGGAAGAAATTAAAATAGACTAAGGAAACTCAGCAACATCATGAAATGATAACATGCACATTATAGGGATCTCAGAAGGAAAAGAGAAAAGGGTGCAGAAAATGTGTTTGAAGAAATAATAGGTATAAACCTCCCAAATCTGATGAAGGAGAAAAAAAAATCCAGATCCAGGAGGTAAGGAAAGCCCCTAACAAAATCAACTGAAAGAGGTCTATCCCAAGACACGTAATAATTAAAATGGCAAAAAGTAATTGTAAAGAGAGAATTTTAAAAGCAGCAAAATTAAAGAAAGCAATTGCATATAAGATAAATCCTATTAGGCTATCAGCTGATTTTTCAGCAGAAATCTTGTAGGCCACAAGACAGTGGCATGATATATTCAAAATGCCAAATGAAAAAAAAAAGTACAACCAAGAATATCTTATCCAACAAGGCTACTAATCAGAATAGAAGGAAAGAAAAGAGTTTCCCAGTCAAACAACAGTGAAAGGAATTCATCACAAGTAAACCAGCCTTACAATAAATGTTAAAGGGATTTTTTGAGTGGAAAGGAAAGACCATAAGTAGGGGTAAGAAAAATAGGAAACACAAAAGCAGTAAGATTAATTATATCTATAAAAATCAGTCAAGGATTCGCAAAATAAAGGATGTAAAGTATGACACCACATACCTAAAATTTGGGTGGAGGGTAAAAAATTAGTGATTTTAGAATCAGTTCAAACTCAAGTGATCATCAACTCAATAAAGACTGCTCTATGCAGATGTTATACACCTGACAGTAGCCACAAAAAAAAAAAAAAAAAAAAAAAAAAACTAGTAACAGACATCCAAAAAATAAAGAGAAAAGAATCCAAGTATATCACTAAAGAAAGCCAACAAACTGTAAAAGAGGAGAGCAAGAGAAGAAAGGAAAAGAAAAGACCTAGGGAGGCAACCATAAGACAAGTAACAAATTGCAATAAATACCTACCTATCAATGATTCCTTTTAGATAAGTGGACTAAATGTTCTAGTCAAGTGATACAGGGTAATGGAATGAATAAAAAAGCCAGACTCATCTATATGCTGCTTAGAAGAGATTCATTTTAGACCTAAAGCCACATGAACATAGAAGGGATGGAAAGCATGTATCATGCAAATAAAAATGAAAAGAAATCTGGGGTAGCAATATTTGTATCAGAAAAAAATAGATTTTAAAACAAAGACTGTAACAAGAGACAGAGATGGACAATACACAATAATAAGTGGAATAATCCAGTAGGAAGACATAACAACTGTAAATATTTATGTACTCAATATGGGAGCTCCCAAACACATAAAGTACCTATTAGTAAACATAAAGGCAATAATTGATAGTAATATAATAATAGTAGGGGACTTTAATAATTCCCAGACATCAATAGATAGATCATCTCAACAGAAAGTCAACAAGGAAACTGTGGTTTGCAATGACACATTGGATGAGATAGAATTAACAGATATATTCAGAACATTCAATCAGATCATTCAATCTTAAAACACCGGAATATACACAGTTTTCATGTGCACATGGAGCTTTCTCCAGAACAGTTCACATGTTAAGCCACAAAAAAATCTCAACAAATTAAAAAAGATCAAAGTCATGCCATACATCTTTTTGGACCATAATGTTGTGAAACAGAAATCAACCACAAGAAAATATCTAGAAAGTATACAAACACATGAGGGCTGAATAACATGCTATTAAATAATGAATGGGCCAACGAAGGAATCATGGAGGAAATTAAAAAAAAATGCATAGAGACAAATAAAAACAACGGTCCAAAATCTTCAGGGTGAAACAAAAGCTGCATTAGAAGCCTATCTCAAGAAAGAAAAAAAAAAAGTCACGATAAATAACCTAGTCTTACACATAAAGAAGCTAGAAAAATAACAACAAAACCCTAAATGAGTAAAAGGAAAGAAATAATAAGAAGAAGAAAGTGAAATAGACAGGGAGCCTGGGTGGTTCAGTCGGTTAATTGTCTGCCTTCGCCTCAGGTCATGATCCTGGAGTTCCAGGATGGATACCCATGTCTGGCTCCCCACTGAGCAGGGAGTCTGCTTCTCCCTTTCCCTCTACTCCTCCCTGCTGCTTGTCCTCTCTCTCTCTCTCTCAAATAAATAAATAAAATCTTTTAAAAAATGAGATAGAAACTTAAAAAAGGGAAAATCAATGAAATCAGGAAGCTGTTCTTTGAAAACATAAAAAAAAATTGATAAATCCTTAACCACACTCATCAAAAATAAGTAAATAAAAGACAGAGGACTCAAACAAAATCAGAAATGAAAGAGGAGAAATAACAACTGACACTACTGAAATATAAGGGATTATAAGAGAATATTATGAAATATTACATACTAGAAGATGGCGGAGAAGTAGCAGGCTGAGAGGACATCAGGCAGCAGGAGATCAGCTAGATAACCTATCAAACCATTCCGAACACCTACGAATCCAAAAGGAGATCGAAGAGAAGAAGAACAACAATTCTAGAAACAGAAAATCGACCACTTTCTAAAAGGTAGGACTAGCGGAGAAGTGAATCCAAAGGGACGGGAAGATAGACCCCGGGGGGAGGGGCCGGCTCTCGGCAAGCGGCGGAACAACGGAGCACAAAATCAGGACTTTTAAAAGTCTGCTCCACGGAGGGACATGGCTCCAGAGGCAAAACTGGGGTGAAGAGATCACGGGGACAGCTTTGACTCAGGTCCCGCGGGGTCACAGAAGGATCGAGGGTGTCTGAGTGTCGCAGAGCTCACAGGTATTAGAGCGGGGAAGCCGGCTGCAGAGACAGAGCGGAGGAGTGAACTCTAAACTCGGGGATTCCTAGAGCCGTGCTCTGTGACACGGGATGGTGCTCTCTGCGAGGGGTCCCCACAAGATCCAGGGAGACTCTGAACTGAGAGAGCTCAGGGATCTACGGGGTTCGGAGACTCCAGGTGGGACTCTGCCAGAGACAGAAATGCTTGGTCACAGGCTGGGTGAGCTCAGAGCACAGCCAGAAGCCAGTGAGATGGGAATGATTACTCAAGATTTTCTCCAAGCGCGGCTGGAGGCTGGGGAGATGGGAGTGATTAAGCGCTTTTCTCTGAAGGCGCACTGAAGACTGGGGCCCCGACCTCTCAGCTCCTCTGAATCGGAGATTGGGAGGCCGCCATTATCATTCCCGTCCGGAACTCTACGGAAAGCGTTCAGGGAACAAAAGCTCCCAAAAGCGAACCTGAGAGGATTACTTAGCCCGGCCCCTGGTAAGGGCGGTGCAACTCCGCCTGGGGCAAAGACACTTGAGAATCACTACAACAGGCCCCTCCCCCAGAAGATCAAAGAAATCCAGCCAAGACCAAGTTCACTTAACAAGGAGAACAGCGGATTCTTATCTGGACAAAATGACAAGGCAGAAAAACTCACCACAAAAAAAAGAACAAGAGGCAGTACCGAAGGCTAGGGACCTAATCAATACAGACATTGGTAAAATGTCAGATCTGGAATTCAGGACGATGATTCTCAAGGTTCTAGCCGGGCTCAAAAAAGGCATGGAAGATATTAAAGAAACCCTGTCAGGAGAAATAAAAGCCCTTACTGGAGAAATAAAAGAACTAAAATCTAATCAAGTTGAAATAAAAAAAGCTATTAATGAGGTGCAATCAAAAATGGAGGCTCTTACTGCTAGGATAAATGAGGCAGAAGAAAGAATTCACAATATAGGAGACCAAATGACAGAGAATAAAGAAGCTGAGCAAAAGAGAGACAAACAACTACTGGATCACGAGAGAATTTGAGAGATGTGATACCATAAGATGAAACAACATTAGAATAATTGGGATTCCAGAAGAAGAAGAAAGAGAAAGAGGAGCAGAAGGTATACTGGAGAGGATTATTGTAGAGAATTTCCCTAATATAGCAAGGGGAACAAGCATCAAAATCCAGAAGGTGCAGAGAACACCCCTCAAAATCAATAGGAATCAGTCCACACCCCGCCATCTAATAGTAAAATTTACAAGTCTTAGCGACAAAGAGAAAATTCTGAAAGCAGCATGGGACAAGAAGTCTGTAACATACAATGGTTAAAATATTAGATTGGCAGAAGACTTATCCACAGAGACCTGGCAGGCCAGAAAGAACTGGTGTGATATATTTAGAGCAATAAACGAGAAAAACATGCAGCCAAGAATAATTTATCCAGCTAGGTTATCATTGAAAATATAAGGAGAGATAAAAAGCTTCCAGGATAAACAAAAACTGAAAGAATTTGTAAACACCAAACCAGCTCTACAGGAAATATTGAAAGGGGTCCTCTAAGCAAAGAGAGACCCTAAAAGTATTAAATCAGAAAGGAACAGAGAAAATATGCAATAACAATCACCGTACAGGCAATACAATGGCACTAAATTCATATCTCTCAATAGTTACCCTGAACGTAAATGGACTAAATGCCCCAATCAAAAGACAAAGGGTTTCAGAATGGATTAAAAAAAAAACAAAACCCATCAATATGCTGCCTACAATAAACTCATTTTAAACCCGAAGACACCTCCAGATTGAAAGTGAGGGGGTGGAAAACAATTTACCATGCTAATGGACATCAGAAGAAAGCTGGGGTGGCAATCCTTATATCAGATCAATTAGATTTTAAGCCAAAGACTATAATAAGAGATGAGGAAGGACACTATATCATACTCAAAGGGTCTGTCCAACAAGAAGATCTAACAATTTTAAATATCTATGCCCCTAACATGGGAGCAGCCAACTATATAAACCAATTAATAACAAAATCAAAGAAACACATTGACAAGAATACAATAATAGTAGGAGACTTTAACATGCCCCTCACTGAAATGGACAGATCATCCAAGCAAAAGATCAACAAGGAAATAAAGGTCTTAAATGATACACTGGACCAGATGGACATCACAGATATATTCAGAACATTCTACCCCAAAGCAACAGAATACACATTCTTCACTAGTGCCCATGGAACATTCTCCAGAATAGATCACATCCTGGGACCACATCCTGAGACCACATAAATCAGGTCTCAACAGGTATCAAAAGATTGGGATCATTCCCTGCATATTTACAGACCACAATGCTCTGAAGCTAGAACTCAATCACAAGACGAAATTTGGAAAGAGCACAAATACATGGAAACTCAACAGCATCCTTCTAAAAAATGAATGGGTCAACCAGGAAATTAAAGAATAATTGAAAAAAACCATGGAAACAAATGATAATGAAAACACAACGGTCCAAAATCTGTGGGACACAGCAAAGGCAGTCCTGAGAGGAAAATATATAGCGATACAAGCCTATCTCAAGAAACAGGAAAGGTCTCAAATACACAACCTAACCCTACACCTTAAGGAACTCGAGAGAGAACAACAAAGAAAGCCTAAACCCAGCAGGAGAAGAGAAATAATAAAGATCAAAGCAGAAATCAATGAAATAGAAACCAAAAAAACAATAGAACAAATCAATGAAACTAGGAGCTGGTTCTTTGAAAGAATTAATAAGATTGATAAACCCCTGGCCAGACTTATCCAAAAGAAAAGAGAAAGGACCCAAATAAATAAAATCATGAATGAAAGAGGAGAGATCACAACCAACACCAAAGAAATACAATTATAACATCATACTATGAGCAACTCTATGCCAACAAATTTGACAATCTGGAAGAAATGGATACTTTCCTGGAGACATATATAAAATGCCAAAACTGAACCAGGAGGAAACAGAAAACCTGAATAGGCCCATAACCAGTAAGGAGATTGAAACAGTCATCAAAAATCTCCAAGCAAACGAAAGCCCAGGGCCAGATGGCTTCCCAGGGGAATTCTACCAAACATTTAAAGAAGAATTAATTCCTATTCTCCTGAAACTGTTCCAAAAAATAGAAATGGAAGGAAAACTTCCAAACTCATTTTATGAGGCCAGCATCACCTTGATCCCCAAACCAGACAAGGATCCCATCAAAAAAGAGAATTACAGACCAATATCCTTGATGAACATAGATGCGAAAATTCTCACCAAAATACTAGCCAATAGGATCCAACAGTACATTAAAAGGATTATTCACCACGACCAAGTGGGATTTATTCCAGGGCAGCAGGGTTGGTTCAACATCCGCAAATCAATCAATGTGATACAGTACATTAACAAAAGAAAGAACAAGAACCATATGATACTCTCGATAGATGCTGAAAAAGCATTTGACAAATACAGCATCCCTTCCTAATCAAAACTCTTCAAAGTGTAGGGATAGAGGGCACATACCTCAATATTATCAAAGCCATCTATGAAAAACCCACCGCAAATATCATTCTCAATGGAGAAAAACTGAGAGCTTTTCCGTTAAGGTCAGGAACACGGCAGGGATGTCCGCTATCACCACTGCTATTCAACATAGTACTAGAAGTCCTAGCCTCAGCAATCAGACAACAAAAAGAAATTAAAGGCATCCAAATCGGCAAAGAAGAAGTCAAAGTATGGCTCTTTGCAGATGATATGATACTATATGTGGAGAACCCAAAAGGCTCCACTCCAAAACTGCTAGAGCTTGTACAGGAATTCAGTAAAGTGTCAGGATATAAAATCAATGCACAGAAATCAGTTGCATTTCTTTACACCAACAACAAGACAGAAGAAAGAGAAATTAAGGAGTCAATCCCATTTACAATTACACCCAAAACCATAAGATACCTAGGAATAAACCTAACCAAAGAGGCAAATAATCTATACTCAGAGAACTATAAAGTACTCATGAAAGAAATTGAGGAAGACACAAAGACATGGAAAAATGTTCCATGCTCATGGATTGGAAGAATAAATATTGTGAAAATGTCTATGCTACCTAAAGCTATCTACACATTTAATGCAATGCCTATCAAAATCCCATCCAATTTTTTCAAAGAAATGGAACAAATAATCCTAAAATTTATATGGGACCAGAAAAGACCTCGAATAGCCAGAGGAATATTGAAAAAGAAAGCCAACGTTGGTGGCATCACAATTCCAGACTTCAAGCTCTATTACAAAGCTGTCATCATCAAGACAATATGGTACCGGCACAAAAACAGACACATAGATCAATGGAACAGAATAGAGAGCCCAGAAATAGACCCTCAACTCTATGGTCAACTAATCTTCAACAAAGCAGGAAAGAATATCCAATGGAAAAAAGACAGCCTCTTCAACAAATGGTGTTGGGAAAATTGGACAGCCACATGCAGAAAAATGAAATTGGACCATTTCCTTACACCACACACGAAAATAGACTCAAAATGGATGAAGGACCTCAATGTGAGAAAGGAATCCATCAAAATCCTTGAGGAGAACACAGGCAGCAACCTCTTCGACCTCAGCCACAGCAACTTCTTCCTAGGAACAACGCCAAAGGCAAGGGAAGCAAGGGAAAAAATGAACTATTGGGACTTCATCAAGATCAAAAGCTTTTGCACAGCAAAGGAAACAGCCAACAAAACGAAAAGACAACTGACAAGAGTGGGAAAAGATATTTGCAAATGACATATCAGATAAAGGGCTAGTATCTAAAATCTACAAAGAGCTTAGCAAACTCAACACCCAAAGAACAAATAATCCAATCAAGAAATGGGCAGAGGACATGAACAGACATTTCTGCAAAGAAGACATCCAGATGGCCAACAGACACATGAAAAAGTGCTCCACATCATTGGGCATCAGGGAAATACAAATCAAAACCACAATGAGATACCACCTCACACCAGTCAGAGTGGCTAAAATGAACAAGTCAGGAAATGACAGATGCTGGCGAGGATGTGGAGAAAGGGGAACCCTCCTACACTGTTGGTGGGAATGCAAGCTGGTGCAACCACTCTGGAAAACAGCATGGAGGTTCCTCAAAAAATTGAAAATAGAGCTACCTTATTATCCAGCAATTGCACTACTGGGTATTTACCCTAAAGATACAAACGTAGTGATCCGAAGGGGCACGTGTACCCGAATGTTTATAGCAGCAATGTCCACAATAGCCAAGTTACGGATGTCCATCGACAGATGAATGGATAACGAAGAAGTGGTATATATATACAATGGAATACTATGCAGCCATCAAAAGAAATGAAATCTTACCATTTGCGACGACATGGATGGAACTAGAGCGTATTATGCTTAGCGAAATAAGTCAACTGGAGAAAGATAACTATCATATGATCTCCCTGATATGAGGAAATGGAGATGCAATGGGGTTGGGGGTTAAGGTGGTAGGAATAGAAAAAATGAAACAAGATGGGATCGGGAGGGAGACAAACCAAAAGAGACTCTTAATGTCATAAAACAAACTGAGGGTGGTGGGGTTACATTATATGTTTAAATAAAAAAGTTTAAAGAAAAAAAAATCACATACTAACAAATTGGACACTCTTGAAGAAATGGGTAAATTTCTAGAAACATGTAACTTCCCAAAACTGAATCAGGAAAAAATAGAAATTTTGAACAGAATGATAACCAGCCAAGAAAGTGAATCAGCATTCAGAAAATTCCCAACAAACAAAAAAATCAGGCCTAGATTGCTTCATAGACAAATGCTCCCAAAAATTTAAAGAAGAGTTAATACACATTCTTCTCAAACTATTCCAAAAAACAGAAGAGGAAGGAAAGTTCCCAAATTCATTCTATGGAGGCCAGGATTATCATGATATCAAAACCAGACAAAGAGACCACAAAAAAATAAAAAAAAAGAAAAGAAAAGAAAGAAAAGAAAACTATAGGTCAACATTCCTGATGAACACAGAGGCAAAAATTCTCAACAAAATATTAGCAAGCCAGATCCAACAATATGTTTTAAAAAATCACTTGCAATGATCAAAAGGGATTTATTCCTGGGTGCAAGTGTTCTTCAGTATTTACAAATCAATCAACATGATAGACCACATCAACAAGACAAAGGATAAAAACTTCAATAGATTCTGGAAAAGCATTTGACAAAGCAAAACAGCCATTCATGATAAAAATACTCAATAAAGTACCTTTAGAGGGAACATACCTCAGTATAATAAAGGCCATTAACCCACAGGCAAAATCATACTCAATGGTGAAAAACTGAGTGTCTTTCCCCTAAGATAAGGAACAGAATAAGGATGTCCACTCTTTTCACTTTTATTTAACTCACTACTAGAAGTCCTAACCATAGCAATCAGACAACAAAAAGAAATAAAAGGCATCCAAATTGGTAGGAAAAAGTAAAACTCTCACTTTTTGCAGAATTTGCAGATGACACAATACTATGTATGTAAAACCCTAAAGACTCCACTAAAAAGCTACCAGAACTGACATATATGAATTAAATAAAGTCACAGGATACAATGTACAGAAATCTGTTCCATTTCTATACACTAATAATGAAGTAGTTCCATCTGCATGTGAAAGTTTATGGCAGCTCTATTTATAATTGTTAAAAACTGTCAAAATGTTTTGCTTCCAACCAAGTATGTCCTTCAATAGGTTAAGTGGATGAACAATCGGTGATACATCCATATAATGGACTATTATTGAGCACTAAAAAGACATAAGGTTCCAAGCCATGAAAAACCTTGGTGAATGAAGCCAGTCAGAAAAAGCTACACACTGAATGATTCCAGTTATATCACAGTCTGGAAATGGCAAAGTTATGTGGCAGTAAAATGAGGAAAAGGGAAGGAGTTGAATAGGTAAAACATATATGATTTTTTATTTTAAGATTTTATTTATTTGTCAGAGAGAGAGAGAGAGCGGGCACAGGCAGACAGAGTGGCAGGCAGAGGCAGAGGGAGAAGCAGGCTCCCTGCCAAGCAAGGAGCCCGATGTGGGACTCGATCCCAGGACGCTGGGATCATGACCTGAGCCGAAGGCAGCTGCTTAACCAACTGAGCCACCCAGGCGTCCCTGATTTTTTTTTTTTTCTTTTAGGATGCTCTTCTACAAGCATTCACATGTCGGGGTTATACTCATTCCATTTCAATTCACATGCAATCTTTGAGACAGGATTCCTGATAAAGCTTTCCAAAGAAGGTTTTTCCCACAATGCATAATTTATTTCCTTCATAGAATTTACCACAATCTGTAATTATGCTCTTATATATCTAATTTTTATTTCAGTATGTAAGCTCCAACATGGCAGAATCATCATCCATTGTTTTTGCTACTCTTTACCTCCTATGTGCCATTTTTTTTCCTGAATTTGATTTTTTTTTTAAATCAAACCTAAAGAAATTCAAAGAATTGTACAACAATTCTTCACCTTGATATACCATGTGTTAATATTTATAATATTTGCTTCTTTGTTTCTATGAATTCACATGCATTTACATTATTAAAAATGCCTGAGAGCTAATTATACATATAATTAAATCTCTACCTCTTCAAATGTCTTCAAAAGAAAATTACTTTATATAACCGCAGTACAAAGAAGAATCCAGAACACTTAAAATTGATGCTCTGTTATTTTTCCAATAATGGGCTTTTACAGCAACTTTAATATCTCCTTGATCCAGAAAGATTAATTATATTACATTGTCCTATGTGTTCTTAGTTTCACTTACTCTAGAACTGTTATGAATTGTTTTGCAAAAAAAAAAACAAAAACAAAAAACCAGGATGGTTGTTTTGTAGAATTCTCTCGTTTGGTTTTCACAATTTCTTCGGGTGTCTGGGTGGCTCAGTGGGTTAAAGCCTCTGCCTTTGGCTCAGGTCATGGTCCCATGGTCCTGGGATCGAGTCCCGCATCCTGCTCTCTGCTCAGTGGGGAGCCTGCTTCCCTTCCTCTCTCTGCCTGCCTCTCTGCCTACCTGTGATCTCTGTCTGTCAAATAAATAAATAAAATCTTAAAAAAAAAAAAAAAACAATTTCTTCACCTCATTTGGAATTTGCATTTTCATCAGGAATGCCACATAATGGGCCATGCATTATTACAGAATTGCATTAAGAAATACTTGATGCCAGTGTGTCCCATTACTGGTGATGTTAATTTTCATTACTGTTTAAGATGATGTCTCCCAGTTTTCTCCACTGTGAAGTTAACACTTTATCCTTTATAATTTATAAGTATATGTGGTGAGATATCTTGAGGTGATATAAATACTCTGGTCCTCTTCAAGCTTTTATCTAGTGGTCTTAAAATCCATACAGTTTTCTAGTTATATTATTCCTCTTATGTTTACTAGTTAGCACTACATTCTTATAGAAATCCCTCCCAGACTGTGGACTTTGAAAAATAAACTGAGGGTTTTGGAGGGGAGAAAGGTAGGGAAATGGGTGAGCCTGGTGGTGGGTATTAAGGAGGGCACTTATTGCATGGAGCACTGGATGTGGTGCATAAACAATGAATCTTGGAACACTGATAAAATAAAATTAAAATAAATAAATAAATAAAAGAAAGCCCTCCCACTCATTTTATTAATTCATATACTAATTACATTTGAAATAATTTGTGATATATACATTTCTGCACATGAAAGTGAGTTGGTTTGTCAAAGAAGAAAGTAAAAATGGCATGAAAAAATGGCATAGAAATGACCCAAGATGTATGTCAAATATAAAGACAGAGAAAACTTTGTAGAAGTAGCATAAAAAGTGTAACTGGTATAGTCAGAACTCAAATTACTTGTTGGGTTAATTATAATTAAGGAGAATGAAGACTACAGTTTTATGAAAACCAGGGTGTCAAAATCAAGAAGTGTTTAGCTGTGTCGAATGTTTTTGTTTTAAGGGAAAATAAAGGTATGCAATCAGCTGTGCTGATGAAGGTTATTGGTTAACATATGCAAAATTAGATATGGGGATTTGGGGGCATGAAAACATATTCAGGGGACCATCAGCAGAATGAGTGATAATTAAGTCAATTAATTTATATCGATTTTCCAGAAGATACTGTGGTACAGGTAGAAAAAATTATTTTAGCTAAAACAGATGAAAGGAGATGTTATCTTTTTAAGATAAGAAAATAGAAGTATGTGTACTCAATTTGTGGGAGTCTGAAGAGACCAAGTAATAAAGAAGAGGTAGGATGGAGATGTAAAAACAAAGTCCTACAGATGTAAGGTGATGAATGAACAGTGGCTTGGCATGACTGTAGTCCTCTCATGACTTCAATCAGGTGTAAAAACGTATGCTATAATATATAAAGAAAAATGCTAAGTATAATAAATGTAAATACAAACAGTCCCTGACAATCATTTGCCTTATGATTTTTTGACTTTATAATGGTGTTAAAATGGTATGCACCCAGTAGAAACTATGCTTTTAATTTTGAATTTTGCTCTTTTCCCAGGCTAGGGATAGGTGTTTTGATGCTCTCTGATGATGCTGGGTGGCAGCAGTGAGCCTCCGCTCCCAGTCAGCCATGTGATCATTAAGGTCAACAACACAGACTGACAACCATTCTGTACCCATCCAACCACTCTTGTTTTTCACTTTCACAGTATTGTATTCAATAAATTACATGAGATATTCAACACTTTATTATAAAAGAGTCTTTGTCCTAAATAATTTTGCCCAACTGTAAAGTTACCTAAATGTTCTGAACATATTTAAGGTAGGCTAGTCTAAGCTGTGATGTTTCGGTGTGTTAGGTGTATTCGATGCATTTTTGACTTACCTATAGTTTCAAGTTAGAATGGGTTTGTTAAGACATAACCCCATTTTAAGCTAAGTAAAATCTGTAATTCATTTGACTTCACATGATGTTTTCTTTCACCTACAGCCATATTTAATTATCACAAAGACCTAATGATGGAAGTACTATATTCTTATTTTTACTTGGGGACTAAATTTCTTAAGAGTTGTAAATCATACACCACAGATGCAGAGGACATGGGCCTTTAATTCAATTCGGGGAGGTATGCTTGTGCATGTATTGGGGTTGGCGGTGGAATCACTGACAATTTAGTCTTTTAAATTGCTTTCAAAATTGATTTCTGATAATTAAACAGTGACATAAAACACATTATAGAATCAGGATTCTGTGTGATGAAGGGCATGAAGGCAGGAATGTGTATAGTTGTTTCAGGAGAGACAAGCTGAATGGTGGGACTAGGACATCTGTCTCTTTTTTTGTGTTGCCAGGAGGCTGGATATGTATATCTGTTACAGTTCTTAGAGCCCCGCAGTCATTCTTTCAGCTTCTCCACCAGTGTGGAGTTTCTGTAAACAGTGGCCGTGTGTTTCTTCTTTTTATCTCTTTTGCCTACCACAAAGCTTTGTACCCATAGTGTATTTGCTGAATAGATGATACAAAGCAAGAAATGAAGCTGAAAAAGTAATTTGAGGCAAGGGCAAGGTTTCCTGCTTACAAAGTGATTATGTCAAAGAGTCACATACTTCCCAGTTGTCTTGATTTAAAAGGAGACGTTCATTTTAAACTTTAAATTAGATCTATGACTTGAGAATATATTTCCATCAAAATTTAAGTAAAGTGTTCAGAACTGTGTCCCTGCCTATCTTAGAGGATTTTAGTGGATTAATAAGGCTGATGAATTTACCTCAGTTTTGTTAGGATTCATTACCGATGGAACATGGGAGAATGTAATTTTTAAAACGATACCATATTAGAGTATACTAGCACAACTAATAATAGTCTTGGAGGAAGGGAATTACATTTTGCCTTCCAATCATTCTTAAAAAAAAAAAAAAAGAACCAAGCTAGAGTTAAAATATGGTGATTAAAGACCATCATTCTTAGTTGGTCTTTTCTAACATGTGTGTGGGGGGGCTAGAGGGGAGCTTTAATGGAACAAAAAAAAAAAAAAAGAAAGAAAATTAACATTATGGCTTATCTCTCCATATAGGATACAGAAGATTTAGTTGATTAGGAATAACAAGGACCAGAATTTCAATTCATGCTAGGTTAATAAACCAGCCAGGTGGATATTTTAATCAAAAGTACTCTTAGTCCCACCAGGTGTGTTTCTTAGCACTCTTGTATATTCCTGTGAAAATGACAATATGTACTCTCCAAGGGTGAGGTATTCCAATGCATCCAAATAAACCCTAGCAGTTAAAAGTGTATTTAGGCACTGACAAAGACTTAAGTATCTATTCTGATTACATTTAATATATGTAAAGTCAATTAGTTATCTATGATGAGAAAAAGGGAATGGCATTGTTAAATGAAATTCTCATGTCATTGTGTGATTTCCTTTTAATTAAGATAGTTAAGGTCCTTCTAATAAAATATTTAATTTGAGATGCATCTATTGTAGATTTAAAAGATCCATGGAAAAAAACAATCATGTAACTGAAAATACAAACGCAATTACAACTCCAAAGGAAACTGATCAAACTTTTTCAATTATAAAAATTGAGTAACCACTTAATTTAAATGTTTCTAGGGTATTTTTAGATATGCATTATTAAACTTCTGATATTATAGTTCAAAAATTGTTACAACTTAATTGTGACCAAAAATAGGACTTTTAGTTTTAACATACAAAGTAACCAGAGTGCTGTGTAGGTACTGTACAGATGGAATCAAGTTTGCTAATTAGCTGATTCTAAAATAGGAAGATTATTCAGGGTAATCCTGGGCTCAATGTAATCGCAGGAGCCTTTAAAGATAAAAAATGTAGTAGAGTTAGAGAAATTCCTGCTGAAGAAGGAAACAAAGGAAATGGTGATGGAGAGATGGAATAGATTTGAAGCTTGAGAAGAGTTCAGCTCATAATTGATGGTATTGAAGGCAGCCAGTTATTAGAAAACACAGGTGGCCTCGAGAAGCTGAAAGTGACCCCTAGCCTGTAGTCAGAAATGAAAATGGAGACCTTAGTTCCACAGTGGCAAGAAAATGAATTCCGCCAGTAACCTGAATGATTCACCCCACTGGCTCCGGTAAGAAATACAATCTTGCTATCTCTTTGATTTCAGCTCTGTGATGTTTGCTGGGTCTACCTGAACTTCTGCCCAACAGACACTGTGATATAATAATTTTGAATTATTCTGAGCTGCTTAATTGCCAGTGATTTGTCATGGCAGCAATAGAAAAGGAATCTAGTTATTATTTTACTCTCACATCCACATCTCATATCTCATATATGACCTCATTAAGAATTGTTCTTTTAGGCAGTTAGTTAGGCATGAGGCATGAGAGATAAAGCAGATGCTGGCTGCACTCTCAGAACACCCCAGAACACCTTTCCTTGCACTTCCACACACCCTTCTGGAAAGGTCTCTCTGCTCAAGGTGCCTCGAGGATGTTAGCCTGAAGGAGGATTTCACTGTGTTGTCTCTTAGACAGAAGTATCTAGCACTGCACTCTCCTCAGGCCTCATGCCTCCTCATGCCCCCCTAATAGCCATACCTTCATAGCTACCTCTAAGAGTTAACAGAATAAAAGGCCTAGCAGCAAAGGTGGTTCCAAAGCCACAAGGGGTCACTGAAGAGCCAAGCATGTGCACAAGGGGTGCAGCTTGCCCTTAAATACCTTTAAGGCCACAACATAGGCTCATTAGACACCCATACAATACATAAATATATATAATTATAATAGAATGCATCATGGGTAGGTGCATGTGCAGATGCCAAAATGTTATATAACCATCAGCTGTCAATCAAAAATGTCAATCAATGCCAAATTTACCTGTACACAAAGTAGGCTTAAAGGATACAGCTAGAGCTTATGGGTGCCATTGCCACTTTTCACCAGGCAATGCCTTGCTTTCATTCTTGAAATTGTACTAACTACACTTACCTACTCAAAAAACTCTGTTATCTTCATTCTGGTCTTGGGTCTCCAATCCTTTGGTGCATCTGGGACACGAACTGCAAGACCTAGTAACAATTTCTCCATTAAAATTTAGGAAAATGCATATCATTGTGGGTAATAAAGAGAAGCTAATGTTATAAGAAAGAGTCAATCATTTCTTAGAGTGGGTGTATAAACTGTAATCTGGCCTCTGTCAGATTCATTCCTGTGTCAGGGAGTTCATTTCCTGTGAGATTATGTAAAATCCTTTTGAGAACCTACAAAGCAGAGTTCTATGACCTAAATTTTGGCACCGTTTTTTCTGGGCAAAAATTACTTATTTCAAAATGTTCCTGGAAATTTGTAATGTGTTTGAACAAGAGAAGAGAGATCTGATGTGGTTTAAATTTTAGATATAACAAATTTCAAAACTTTTCATCAACTGGTAATTGCATTTACCAAGAATTTTTAGAGATTGCAAAACAGAATAGTGTGTTACGATAAGTGTATTACATAGGGAATGAAGAACATTTTATTAATGTACTTTAGTGTACATAAAAACCTGTACATATGCTAGGGAGAAAGTTTTTGCAAACAGAATTTTTCATTGTATCTAACTTTAAATAGCAGAGTCAATATTTTAGCAACAGAGACCTGGGTTAGGCCCTAAATTCTGCTATTTACAACTGAGTGACCTTGGATAAGGTGCAGAACCTTTCTAAGATGCAGTTTTCTCATTTGTAAAATGAAGAATGATAACAGCACTTTCCCTGGGTTGTTAGAAGGATTAATTAAGTTAATGAATATAAAGGTGATTATCACTATGCTCACCATGTAGTAACCTAAAAATTTGATAAATACTGTTAGAAAAATAGTCGCAATCATTATCTATTTTATAAAGTCCAATTAACCTATGAAATTCCCCTTTTTTTCTACTGTTCTTCTACCATTGTTGCTTCTATAGTTCCTTAGTTTTGCATGGTTGTAAACACAGTACAGTCCTTTGCACTGGCTTCCTTTCACTTACTATGTTGCTTTGTATCCTTTAAAAATTATGAATAAAACTATTTTCTTTCAAGTTCCAAGTTGTTGCATGGACAGGATAATTCCAATTATTTGTAGTAAAAAATTCTGTGATAAACATCTCTAAACCTATACTAATTTCCAACCTTTGAAATTATATCCTAACAGTAAATTGCTAGAAGTAGAATTTATGTCTTGAAAATATAATGCTTCATTACTTTCCCCTTGTGGGATGAATAATATTGCTGAGCCCCTCCCTTATTTATGTGTTATAATTTTCTATTTTTCTGTAAGTATTGGTTTAGTTCACTTTACAGGAAATCATTTATTCTTTGTATTCTCCTATAACATTTATATTGCAAGCATTAGATCATTTATAGCTCAATTACAATTTTCTTATATATTTATGTATTTATATATAAACTTTTTAGCACAATTATCTGTTTTTACCAAGTCTATTTTTACTTTTTCAGTTACTTGTCACTTTGTGCAGGTTTTGTAGTTTATATAATCCAATTAGCACATCTCTTCTTTGTGACTTAATTGTTTTAACATTTAGACAATTATTACTGTCATAATATTAATCCAATTAGACTTGAATTTTATTTTCTGCTCGTTCTTCTAAGTTTATCTTGCATCGTTAATATGACTTTCTACTCAGTTTTAACATAATTTGTTTTGATGATGGAAGTGTTCTGTATCTGCACCATCCAATGCAGTAGTCAATAATCAAATGAGGCTATTGAGCATTTGAAATGAAAATAATAGTTTTGTGTTAAAACTCTTGGTCCTAATAATACTTGCAATAAAAATTTTAAAAAATACGTGATTTGTACTTCCTAGTACCAATGACATAATTCATTTTCCTTTTTGGGTAAGGAAAAAAAAATGTTATATAGGGCTGGTCACCTCTAAAATTATATAGTTGAAATTGATATTGATTAATAAAATTCTGGCTTTTTCTTCATTCCTCTGTTATTTACTGGAATATCCAATGAGCCTTTTATTGATCTATTATAAGAGAAGTGCTGTCATTTATGTGATATATTCTGATTATAAATATGAAAGTATGTATGTTCCATAATTATGAATATATGTTTTTCATATAAATGAGGATCTGAAATGGGTGTCACACATGAAATCCAATATCAAACAGTACCTAGTCATATATATTTCAAGAAGGTGGAACTGGACAATGTTTCAACTGGAGAACGATATGCACACCTAATCTCTTACACCAGGAGATAAATCCTCTGAATTACACTATTAATTATAAAGAGCTAATAATCAGAAACAGCAAGATAAATACTGAGGAGAGAAATCAACAATGTCCCTACTTCCACCCTTGCCTTTAACTAAGTATGCCTAAACAGTCCCCTGAGCTTGACTAAATTTAAGACAAGCTTCATTTTGAATCAAGGGGTCTGACCTCACCTTTTTCATAGCTTTTACTTTAGAAAACTTTTAACTGTAAATTTTCTCTGCCACTTTGAGATATTAATCTATTAAAAGTCTGTTCCCACATCTTCTTTATCCATTCATTTATCAGTGGACCCTTGGGCTGCTTCCATAATTTGGCTATTATAAATAATGATGCTATAAATATAAAGGTGCATGTATCCCTTTAAATTAGTGTTTTTGTATTTTGAGGGTAAATACCCAGTAATGCTACTACTGGATCATAGAGTAGTTCTATTTTTAACTTTTTAAAAAACTTCCATACTGTTTTCCATAGTGGCTGCATCAGTTTGCATTCCCACCAAAAATGCAGGAGGGCCATTTGCAGCAATGGGGATGGAGCTAGAGACTGCTAAGTGAAATAAGTCAGATAGAGAAAGACAAATACCATGTGATTTCACTCATATGCAGAATTTAAGAAACAAAACAAATGAGCAAAAGTTTAAGAAAGAGAGAGACATAAACCAAGAAACAGACTATAGAGAACAAACTGACGGTTACTAGAGGAGAGGTGAGGGATGGGTGAAATAGGTCATGGGGATTAAGGAGTACATTTGTTGTGATTAGTACCAGGTAATGCATGGTATTGTTGAATCAGGAATCTTGTACACCTGAAACTAATACAGTACTGGGTGTTAACTATACTGGAATTAAAATAATAAAAAATAAATAAAATAAAAGCCAAAAAAGCCTGTTGCTAGTTTTACAACCCAAGAAAGTCTTTTTTAAGGACCAGGAAGCCATCCTTTTAAAATGTGAACTTCAAGAGAGATAGTATCCCCACTTCCCAGTTTTGGTGTTAAGGGTAGAAAACTAACTTCTAAATTTAGTGAATACCTTGCTTCAAGTTGTAAAACTATGTATTGTCATGAAGATACGGTAGTATTACTTTTCCTTTGGTAAAACCAATTAGCAACCACAAGTGGACTGTGATTTCCCCCTATTCATCCTCTACCCACCACAGCCCAGGTCTTGAAAATTATCTAGCCCTTTGTTCTCCTGAAGTTCAGAGTGAGTTCTGGCCTCCTTCCACTACAGTCTTAAATAGTCTTCCCTGCCCCTTGTTATCAATTGAAAAAGTCCCTGCCCACCAGGACCCCAATTCATATGCTGAAACCTAATCCAAGTATTTGTAGGTGGGGCCTTTGAGAGATAATTAGGTCAGAAGGATTGAGCCCTTGTGTATGGGATTAGCACTTCTATTTTTTTTTTTTTTAAGATTTTATTTATTTGTTAGAGAGAGCGGGAACTAGCACAGGCAGACAGAGAGGCAGGCAGAGGCAGAGGGAGAAGCAGGCTCCCTGCCGAGCAAGGAGCCTGATGTGGGACTCGATCCCAGGACGCTGGGATCATGACCTGAGCAGAAGGCAGCTGCTTAACCAACTGAGTCACCCAGGCGTCCCGGGATTAGCACTTCTAGAAGAGACACTAGAGAGCTCTCACCTCTTCTGCCAAGTAAGGACACAGCAGGAAGATGGTTATCTATGAACCAGGAAGTAAGCCCTCACTAGACACAGAATCTTCTGGAAACTTCATCATGGACTTCCCAACCTCCTACTACCAAAATGATAGTTTGTTATTGTAGCCTGAATGGACTAAGACATCTGCGTAAATTGGCAAAATTTTTCCTTTGAACCTTTCAACAAAGAGTCAACATGATCACATTAAAACCTAAATCAGATCATGTCTCTCCTCTACTCAATACATGAAGTGTCTTCTCTTTCCTTCAGAGTAAGAGCCGAAGTTTGTGTAAGGAGCTACTGGAGCAGCCCTCTTCAGTCTTATGTCCAAATTTATAAACTTTGTACCTAATACATGCCCTCTTCCACCATATATACAATTCTTTATGGAGGAACCTATGAGCCACCCAGGAACCCATGAGCCAGTCCCTGAACTCCCAATATCCAATCAGTTATTCATGAAATCCTGTCACTTATACTTCCTGATAGATGAAAAGCTGTCATTATTTCCTTTCATTCACTGTTACCCTCCTCTAAAACTATGTTATTCCCTGCCTAAATGACTGCAGTAGCCTTCTAATCCCTCTTTGAATAGCAGCTGCTTCACTGCCTTGCACTCCCCACCACTAATAGGGTGTAGGGATAGCTAGAATGAACTTTTAGAAATAGAAATCTGGTCATACCACTCATGTGTAAACCCCTTTTATACCTTTCCATTGCTATTTTCATAATTCTTAACTTCTAGAAAATGACCTTTCATGTCATCTCTGATGATCTGACCTCTGATCACCCATCCTCCTCTTCCACCATTCTCTAGGCTCTAGCTCCAGCTCATCTCCAAGTCCTTCCAGTTACTATAAGTCTACCCATGCCTACCTTCAAATATGCAAACATTCCAGTTAGCAGCACCTTAACTCGCCAATTTCCAACTATCTCTTTTTTCTCAGCTCAGATACAACTTTCCGTGAAATGTTATCCCCAATCCCTCTTGACCAGGTCATTTCCACCTACTATTTGTTTCCATAATCCCCATCTTTTATAGTACTTTCCTCTATCACTTATTGAATATAGCAAAGATAATTTATCATATTTTTAAAATCTATTTAACTTACTAGACTATAAAAATTTGAAGAGGGATTGTGATTATTTTGTTAGACATTTTATCCCACAGCATGCTTTCAAGTGATAATTGAATAAATACATCTCCATTGATTTCCACTTAAAGTTTAAAATTTCTAAAAGGTGCCTGAAATTTAGTCTCAGTCTTTTTTTTTTCTTTTTCTTTTAAACCCCTTTCTCTCCTCATGCATTTCCATGACAGGGAGTGTAGCCTCATAAGGCTATGTGGGACACCTGCAGGAGGCGTCAACTATTGCTCTTTGTCTTCCATTCTAAACTGAAAAGTCCTTTATTCCTTCTGCTTCTTGGTAACTGGCTTACTCAGACAGGTACTTGCTGAGGCAGTCTTCATTTATCTCCATGAGGCTACTTAAGGTATAGCAGGTTTACCTCTTGAAGATATGGGACATTTCTGCTTATTTTAGGTCCTTCTGCAGCTCAGAAGAACATTGACAGCTGTCCTTTCTGTATCATCTCATTATCCAACTGTACGATCCCTGTGATTTCTTCACCTGTCCAGGGCTTTGCCTGGAAAACGAATTGCAGATCCCTTTTATTCGTGAACCATCATGTCTATTTTGTTTTTGTCATGCCTTTGGGTATAATTTCCTAATTTCTAAGGGAATGCTCACTTATGTGCATGCACTCTCTCTCAATGAATGAGGTAGACTGAGAATAACTATTTCTACAATACCATTTTATTAGCATACTATTCATGAAGGAGACTTAAAAATTCCTTATTCCTCCCATGATTAAATGAACCTGAGAGAGGGAAGGAGGTACATAGTTAATAGGGGGAGTAGGGAGCATAGGCAGTGGGGAAAAACTAATTATTGTACCAAATACTTATACCAAATACTAGAGAACACATGGCCATGGTCTTACACCATCTTATTACTAGAAGAAAACATTAATTTCCATGCAATTAAAGAAAAATTCTGTCCACTGGCTTTAGTAGATCTCTACTATTGGACATTTTCATTAGAAAGTGTAAAATCTAGAAAGGAATAATAACTAGATTGAAGCTTTGAGCTGCCTTTCTGTTTTCCTAAGAGAGGCCTATATTTACATTTTAGCAAATTACCACTTCATTTTTACAAAAAACAAAACAAAACAAAACACCACAAACCAATAACCACACACACACAAACACTCTAATGGGCCACCTTGTTATTCAAAGATATCTTGGAAGATTCCACTATGAAAAGTAGAGTTTCAAGACAATAAAGACTGCAGTTATTCTGCATAATAAAGTATTTTCTTCATTGAAGAATAATTTTTACCTTTTCAATTTATGTATTCTTTATCAAAAGTTATCCAGAGTAAAGTTGAAGTAGCCACTGGACAATGGCAAAGAATGAATAGGGAATCACCTCAGGCAGGATAAGAATTTAGAGGGGAACACACTTGTGTGAAATTCAACCTGTGGTTGTGTTCCATTGCTGAATGTCTCAGACTTTGCAAATAGGGCAAACATTTGCTAATATAAATAAGAAGGATAAACATATTTTAATAGATTATCCTGGTTGTAATGGCAGAAGACAGAGACAGAGATGGTCAAACTAAAGGAGTGGATAAGAGATAGAGTTTTTTTTGTTGTTGTTGTTGTTTCTTGTCTGAGAATAGACTTTCCAACTTCCACCCTGAAAAGATCCTTAGATGATGTTATGGACTAAACTGTGTCCCTCCCCAAAAATTTATGTTGAAGCCCTGACCCACCATGTGATGCTATTTGGATGGGGTCTTTGGTGGAGAATTAGGTTTACATGAGGTTATAAGGGACTTCATTATGAGATTAGTGCCCTCACAAAACAGATACCAGAGAGCTTGTTCTCTCCCCCCCGACCTCCCATCCCATGTAAGGACAAGTGAGAAGGCTGCAGTCTGTATGCTGGGAAGACTGCCCTCAGCAGAACCTAACCATACTGATATTTTGGAGTTTGGACTGCCAACATCCAGAAGTGTAAGAAAAGAAATTTCTTTTGTGTCGGCCACCCAGTTTTGATACGTATTTTGTCATGGAAGCCCAAGTGGTCGACACAGAGACTGTGAGGTTTGACTTGGAGGACTTTGTGAAGGAAGAAGACAAGAATGGGATAATGTTCTCCACTATTCAAAAGAGCAAGAAAAACCCGTTTTCCAGATACTGAGGAGAAACAGACTGGTAGGGAGAGAAACTTCATCAAAGGAGTCTATTTTGTGTGTGTGTGTGTGTGTGTGTGTGTGTGTGTGTGTGGTATTGTAATTCATTTACAAGCCTTTTGTAAAGTCTCATTAAATGTGACAAATTTTATAAGTGTTGTGAGGAAGTAAATGATGTGTCCATTTTTAAACATACTGTGAAAAGTCAGCACCATGGAAAGTCGGGGAGATAAGGCATGAAGCGATCTGCAAATGTGCGCAGTGACTGGCTAATACAAAATTGTTAGCTGAAGCAGAATGTGAATTTAAGGTCAATTCATGTTATATGCATTCATCATGAATTTACTGACAAATATGAGATGAACCTGGAGGAAGGCTAGATTTTCTGTTGACAAATGAAATGAGGTAAGAGTGATATCTGAAAGCTGGAGAAGCTGAGAATTTCTGGAACAACAGGCAATGATCTCATTATTTCAGATCCATCAAAATTCCTATCCGTGAAGAGGGAGAAGCAACCTGTCCTTGGCACTGCTCCTTGACTCAGATCATGAGCTTAAACTCCCTAGTCTGGTCTTCCTTGGTCTGATCTATAACACTGCCACCTAAGTATTATTTTAATAATAGTGTTTTTTCCCCTCATGGACATTTTATTTCTTAGCCAAATAAATTGTTAAAAATAAATAACTATGGAGTAACAAGAAGTTCACAAATTTCAAAAGATTATTTTGAGCTCTAATAACTGACCAGCCAGGAAATACTGTCTGACACTACATTAATACAAATGCAATGACAGGGCAATTCCATTAATACATGGAATACATAATGTGTAAACATTGAGTAGATAGGTTGAAAATGTGCAGTTAGAAATAATGAATAATTCAAGGAAATGGCAATACTGTGTGAAGAACTTTTGGGAACATCAATAAAATTATCAAGGAAATCTTCATTCAATTCCAGAAAAAAACAAACAAACAAACAAAAAAAACCAGGCAGCTGTCCTGAAGCCATAAAGTATACTTTCTCCCCCAAACATTTTTCTTTGGCCAGGAAACATTTGGAGTAAGAGACATATTCTAATTTTCCTTTTGACAATTTATTTCTCTCTTACTGGTGAGAATAAACATAATTTGTCAAACTTCCTGGACGTATTCCATGTCTTTACTCTAAAGCCATTCTAGAAGAACAATTGCTAATGCAATTCAACAGGAGTAACATTTTTAGTCAAGTTAGACACAGTCTCATAATACAATAATTTAGGCATAACTGTAAGAGATTCTGACAAAAAGAGACTTCAAGCCTGATATCCCAATATGGATCAATACCATTCTTGTATTTCTAACTAGTAAGTATTTCTCACTGATCTTAAATGATCCATAAGATTTTTAAAAATTAACATCATAGGCATTGATAAATTCAAAAAAGAACATCCAGATAATAGGAAAAAAAAACCCATGTATTTATTTGGGTTTTAAATAACCAATAATGTATCTGACATTACATATCTGTTTTTTAGTGATAAAAGGACATTTAACCAGGTCACATTATTTAAACTCACTGAAGCAGTTTGATGAACAAAAAAGGTATTAATGTAAAACTGGCAACATTTTATTGTCTTTTGTTAAAAAAGGAAGAAATACAATTTTCTTAATACATGAAGATTTCTACATAACATCCTAAAAGTAATATCATATTAGACTAAAAAAAAATACTAGATTAAAAATGTACAAAAATTGTGGCACCTGGGTGGCTCAGTAGGTTAAGGGACTAACTCTTGGGTTTGACTCAGGTTCTAAACTCCCCACCAGATCAGCCCCTCCTTGGGCTCTGTGCTCAGTGGTGAGTTTGCTTCCCCTCTTCTTTTCCCCCCTGAACATTTATCACTCTTTGAAAGTAATAAATCTTTTAAAAAATGTATGAAAATTGCAAAATAATGTAATAAAAAAAGAAAAATATTAACTTGGTTTCATCACAGTGGTACTGAATTTTGGTTTTGGTATGGAAGGTTCTAATAAAATATAATTAAGTCAATACTTAAGAAATTAGATAAAATCACTCAGTAAGATCACTGAATAAGAAATGAAGTTTATAGATGAACACAATATAGGTCAGAGAGAAGTTCCATGCTAAGTGCATATATATTACAAGTGATGATGTCAGGTTTATCACTTTAGATTCCTCCTCAATCAAATTTCACCCTCCATATCATACATCATACTGTGTTCAACAGTGGCATCTAAAGATTATTATTTGTTTTATTCCATGTCTGTTTCATTGTACCCCAATTACTTTAAGACCAACAGCTTCTTGAGAATACAGACTATTCTTTGTGCTCTATTCAGTTATCCATACCTTCTAAGATTCTGGGCTCATAGAAATGACCCAACAAATAAGTGCTGAGAAAAAATTTAGAGGAAGCATAGCTTAAGGAAATAATTGAAAGCAATAGAAAATTTTATACTAAGAATGTTATAAAAGAGCTTTGATGAAATAGAGCATACAACTAAATGTGCTCATGAATTTTATGCATTTGGGAAGAATAGTACAATGATGAAAAATAGTACAATTGAAGAAAATGAATGGAATTGTTCTAATAAGCAACTATGGGCTCTTGTAAAATTTATAGAGAAATCTGACTCACTTATACTTCTTTCTTTCTGTAGTAAGTATACTGTCCAAAGTTATTGCTGTTGATCAGGTGTGAGCAAAGAGTGGCAAGATCTCACTTCTTCTTTGAGTATGAACTACATAGATATTAGATATTCAAAACATTCTAGTCATGCAGAAGAAAAGCATAAAGGCCAGAAACGTTGCAGGGGAGGGTACAAAAATGGAGTGAGAAAAAAAAATACCACTTTTGCAGGCTTACAGCAAACCCAAGAGTGATCCAATCACTAGGAGTTAAATCAGCACAGAATGATAAAATGTTTGCAAATCACATAACTTAGAAGTGATTAATAGAATCACTGGATAGAATGTATAAAGAACCCCCAAACTCAACAATAAAAACCCATTTTAAAAATGGGCAAAAAACTTGAATAGACATTTCTTTAAAGAAGCATACAAATATTCAATAAGCACATGAAAAGAAGCCCAACATGACCAATTATTAGAGAAATGCAAATCAAAATCACAATGAGATACGACTTCACAGCTATTGGGATGGCTATTAAAAAGATCAGAAAAAAAAGTGTTGGAAAGAATGTGTAGAAATTGGAACACTTATAGATTGCGGGTAGGAATATAAATGGTGCAGCTGCTGTGAAAATCAGAATAATGGTCCTCAAAAAATGAAACATAGAATTACTATATGAAGATATTACTATATGAACAATTCTACTTTTGGGAATAGACCCAAAAGACCTGACAGCAAGAACTCTAACAGGTATTTATATACCAATATATATAGCAGCACTACTTACAAAAGGAAAGAACTGGAAGCAACTCACATATCCACTGGTGGATTAATAGAGAAAATGTGGCATACATCACATTACTACTAAATGTTATTATTAAAATCATCAACTTTATAGTCAAAATAATAAATTTTGTTACAGATCACAATTAAAACAAATTAGGCTTCATTTTTTCCCTTGCTTCCTTTGCTTTTGGCATTGTTCCTAGGAAGAAGTTGCTGCAGCTGAGGTCAAAGAGGTTGCTGCCTGTGTTCTCCTCAAGGATTTTGATGGATTCCTTTCTCACGTTGAGGTCCTTCATCCATTTGAGTCTATTTTCGTGTGTGGTGTAAGGAAATGGTCCAATTTCATTTTTCTGCATGTGGCTGTCCAGTTTTCCCAACACCATTTGTTGAAGAGGCTGTATTTTTTCCATTGGATATTCTTTCCTACTTTGTCGAAGATTCGTTGACCATAGAGTTGAGGGTCTATTTCTGGGCTCTCTATTCAAAAAAACAAATTAGGCTTATATTAAATACAGAAAATATAGTCTTAAGTAATTCAGCTTTTAATTAAAAGTAACTTCAATTATTTGGAATGGTCAAATATTTAGCAAATACTACTTTCATTTTTCTCTTCCTCTTCCTTCCTCCCTCTATTCATATCTTTTATCCTGGCTTTAAAAAATAATATTGCATGTTCACATAGGAACACATACCCACAATATTCACTGAGTCTTTTGAAAACTAGTAAACATATATAAATGCACAGCAGAAAACTTTATAATTTACTGGTGGCATTTATTGAGAAATGATGTTATTTAAATCTGGTTATAGCAAGCAAAGATGAAACATAAGGATGATTCAACTTACTGTTCATCTTTGAGAAAAGGAAAAAGGAAAAACAAAAACCATCCAAAACAATCAAATAACAACAGAAATAATCCAAAGTGTCATCCAGATTTAACACTTCTGTAATTTTACTCTTATAAGTGACTAACTTTATTTTATGGAGAGGATGAGTTGTATTATTTTATTTCTGTGCTTATTTATTGAGGTATAATTGACAAAAAATAAATGCACATAATTAGAGCATATAATTTGATACTGTGAAAAATAATAAAAGAACACATCTGGGGCACCTGGGTGGCTCAGTGGCTTAAGCTTCTGCCTTTGGCTCAGGTCATGATCTCCAGGTCCTGAGACAGAACCCCGCATCAGGCTCCATGCTCAGTGGGGAGCGTGCTTCCCCCCACCCCCTGCCTGCCTCTCCACCTACTTGTGATCTCTGGCTGTCAAATAAAGAAATAAAATCTTAAGAAAAAAAAGAAAAGAACACATCAGGGCTACCTGGGTGGCTCAGTCACTTAAGCATTGGTTTTTGGCTTGGGTCATGATCCCAGGGTGCTGGGATGGAGTCCTTCATCCCTCATTAGGCTCCAGAGACCCTGCTTCTCCCTCTCCTCTCTGCTCATGCTTTGTCTTGCTCTCTCCGTCACTACCTCTCTGTCAAATAAATGAATTTTTAAAAATCTTTTTAAAAAATCACGAAAATGGAGTGGGGAGGCCAGAAGGGGGAGACCTCACATGTCACCTATTGTCAAGAATCGCTGGCCCAAAGGAAGAGACAACTCTTGCAATCACAAATCTCTGTCATTAGAGTTTTATTTGCGTCTTCTAAAATTTTATATATGTAGAATCACTGAGTATGCATTTCATTTTTTGTCAGACTCCTTTTCCTTGAGATCCATCAATGTATTTGCATTATCAATAGTTCATTCCTATTTGTAGCTGAGTAGTATTCCATTATATGTATACACCACAGTTTGTTCTTCCAAGCATCTGTTGATGGACACTGGGACTGTTCTCCATTTAGGGCTATCACAAACAAAATTACTATGAACACTCATTAGAAGTCTGGCTCTAAGTTTTCTTTCTCTTAAATACTTAGAAGAAGAGTGTTTCATTCACATGGTATGTGTATATTTAACTTTAAAATAAACTCCTAAAATGTTTTCCTAATAATTGTATCATTTTATATTTTCACTGGTCATGAGTGAGAGTTCCAGTTTCTCCTCCTCTGAAGACACTTGCTAATGGTCAGTTGTTTTTATTTTAGCTATTCTACTAGATAGTGATATTTCTTTGTGGTTTTAATTTTAGTTTTCCTATGATTAATCATAATAACTATCTTTTCAATCATAATAACTATCTTTTCAAATGCTTATTTGCTTGTTTTATAAATGCTTGATTGTTTTATACAGTGTGAGGGGGTATTTTAAATTTTTTTTTTCTTTTTTTTTTTTTGCAAATGGACTTTCCATTATTCCAGCACCGTTTATTGAAAACAAAACTACCATATCTCCACTGAATTGTACCTTTGTCGAAAATAAGTCTTCCATATATATCTGTATCTTTTATCAGATTCTTTGTTACCTAGATCTAGTCATCTCTTTGTAATAAAACTACATTGCCTTGATCACTGTAGATTTATGTTAAGTTTTGAGGTAGTGTTTACCTTGAAATCAAATAGCTTTCTAGTTCTCTAACTTTGTTCTTCTTTTTTAAAGTTGATTTCATTATTTTAAGTTCTTTGTATTTCCATATCAATTTTTGTAATAGCCTTATCAAGTTCTACAAGAAATCTTGCCGGGGTGTATGTGTGTGTGTGTGTGTGTGTGTATGTGTGTGTGTGTGTGCTAACAACAACACAAAAACATAGCATTAAATCTACCATCTCATTTTTTAAGTCTACATTTCAGTAGTATTAAGTATACTAACATTCTTGCACAGCTGATATCTAAAACTTTTTCACTTTGCAAAACTGTAATTCTACAACCATTAAATCCCCTTTCCCTGCAAACTTTGACAATCACCTTTCTTCTTTCTGTTTTTACGATTTTGACTACTTAAGATACTTCCTATCAATGGCATACAGTAGCTGTCCTTATGTGACCAACTTATTTCACTTAGCATAATATCCTCAATGTTACTTCACAATGTAGCATGTGACAAGATTTCCTTCTTTCTTAAGGTTGTCTAATAGTCTGCTGTATAAATACCACATTGTCTTTATCCACTCATCTGCTGATGGACACTTGAATTGCTTCTACCACTTGGCTATTGTGAATAATGCTGCAATGCATATGAGTTTGCAAATATGCTTTGAACTCCTACTTTAAATTCTTTTGGAAATATACCCAGAAGTGGGACTCCTGAATCATATGGTAATTCTATTTTTAATTTCCAAGGAAATCTCTAAGCTTTTTCCATAATGGCTGTACCATTTTAATTCTTACCAACAGCACATAAGGGTTCTAATTTCTTCACATACTCACCAAATTTGTTATTTTCTGTTCTTTTGATAGTGACCATCCTAATGGGTTTAAGATGAGATTTTTTTTTTTTAAATAAATCATCACACCTGACTGGGCTGTATTATTGGAGAAGGGCACATAGAGATGTGGAGTTAACAATGTGAAGAGAGTTGGGACCTGAGGTCAAGAAAGAATAGCCTCCCCTCCCCATACATGACCACTGCTCCATATAAAAAATACCCAACTATGAGAGAGCTGCTAAGATAGCTACTTAGGGCAGGGAAGGGAAGAGGGAAACTTCGGGCCCTGGAAGAGACCATGTCTGCGCTGGGCAGGCCCAGAGGCAGTGGCAGTGGCAGTGCCAGTATCGAGAGTCTGTGTCTCTGTATCTTCCACATAGGTCTATATAAATACACAGAGAGAGAGAAGTTTTTCACTTTCCTCTGCTCACCCCTCTATTCCACACTGATTGTGGCAGTCCCAGATCCTCTTTCCACACAAGGGAGAAGGGAAGGGGATGATGAGAAAGTCATCACCAAATTGTAATGAGACCCACTTCCATCAAGTTTTGGATCTTCTGTGCTATTATAGGATTCAAGTGTTTGCTGAGCACCTGGGGGCCCGGGGGTCCTTCTGCATCTGTTCCAGGATGAGCCACATGGCCGGGTCACTCATTATTTGCTGCACCTCAGGGTCAGCTATGGCCCATCACTTCATGTCTTGGGGGCTGTTTGGCAGTTGTACTGGGCCATCATACAATGTTGGTAACTGTCTGCCGCCTCCTTACAGTTGGAGTCCAGATCTAATGCCTTCTGGTAGACATCTGTGTCTTTTGTGTAGTCCTTCATTGCTTCCAGTGGAACTGCTTTCCATGTGTAAGCCTTGATGAAGGTCAGCTCTAGTTGGATACATTCCTCACAGTCCTTGAGTGCCAGCTGAAACTCCAGGAGTTTATACAGCTTCATTGCTATACAATTTGGCCTCTTTGGATTCTGTGTGATGGCTTCTGTATAATGCTTCATGACCTGGGGATAGTCTCCTTTTTGAAAACATTCATTACCTTTGTTTTTCTCCTCCAAGGCCAGGTCAGGATTGATACAGGCCAGCCACTCTTGCTTCTTCAGAATTGTTTCTGCCTGTTGGCATTTCTTGAGCACATCTAGGGTTCAGTCTCTGCCAAAGACTTGCTATGGAAATGGATAGCATCCTTGTACTTTTCTTCTTTGAGGAAGGAGTTGCTAATTTAAGCATAAGCTCTGGCAATCTGTCATAGTTTTCTCGCCCCACTTCAATGGCCTTCTTACTGTAGTTGCCTTTCTTGAAATATAGGGCTGCTTGATTGATCATGTAAGTCGTGTTGGTGGGGTCCAAGTCCTGGGTTCTGTTGCAGGGCTTCAAGGCGGTGTCAAAGTTTTTCTTCTTGTAGGCCTCATTCCCTAACTCTTTCCCCTTCACTGCCTGCTTCTTACTCTCTAGAAGATCTTCTTCCACTAGTTCTGGCTTAGTGTCCTTTTAGGGAAGAGGAGATGGGGGAAGTGTTCCAAATTCCTCCTCTCATCCACACTGCCTAGATCAACTCCCAGCAGGACACTGAAAGTAGTCAGGATCCGGAGATCTTGCAGTTTTGTGCCCAGGTCAGATGGTTTGTTTTGTAGTTATCAGCTCTATCAGCTCCCAGTAGGTAGGATCAGTGAGCAGTACCCTTGTTTGGGGATGACTCTCCAACTTCTGGTACAGACTGGGCATGCTGAAAAGGTCATGGATTTCCACTCTGCCAACCTAGCCTCTATATTCTGTAAGCCCTCTTCGAGCTGAGGATTATTTGCTTCATGTTTTAAAACCTCTTCGTAGGTTTCCTTGGCTTCTTCAAATTTGTTTAAGAACTTGAGCTCCTGTTCTCCGTGAATAGCCCTTGCCCCAGTCAGGCATTTGTTCCATGCTCCCAACCCTCATTGTGGTTTTGACTTTCATTTTCCTTATGATTAGTGATGTTGAACATCTTTTCATATGCTTATTGGCCAGCTTGCTAGGATTTTGAATGGGATTTCCTATGTAGCCATAGATCATTTTGGGGTGAACTGGTATCTTAACAACATAAGAGTCTTCAGCCTCTATATTCATTTAGGCTCTCTTTAATTTCTCTCTTGGCAAAGGGGTTGTGTCCTTTTTAGTGTACAGGTTTAGCATCTCTTTCATCATATTTATCACTAAATATTCCACATTATTGGGGCGCCTGGGTGGATCAGTGGGTTAAAGCCTCTGCCTTCAGCTCAGGTCATGATCCCAAGGTCCTGGGATCAAGCCCCACATCGGGCTCTCTGCTCCGCAGGGAGCCTGCTTCTGCCTCTCTCTCTCTCTGCCTGCCTCTCAGCCTACTTGTGATCTCTGTCAAATAAATAAATAAAATCTTTAAAAAATTTTTTCATATTGTTTGTTGTTAATTGTTTTAAAATTCATTTTGGGGTTGTGCCTTGGTACTGTATAGAAAACAATAGATTTTTCTGTATTGATATTACTAATTTGCTGAATTAACTTAATAGTTATGGGTTTTGTTGGTTATATTTAATTTTTTTTGCTTTGTTTTTTGTTTATAAGTCCATTGTATTTCTTCATTGGTATTCAGGTATTCTGTGAGCAACACTTATTTCTTTCTTCCTAATCAGTATGCCTTTTTTTTTTTTTTTTTTATTGAAGTGGGTACAATCTCCAGTACAAAATAAACTAAAAGTGTAGAGAGGAGAAAACGTTGCTCTCCTCCTGATCTTAGAGATCAGTAACTTCCATGAGTAAGTAGTCATTCATTGTAGAGTTTTTCAAAAAATACAGTTTATTAGGATGAAAATATTCTTTTGTTATTTCTATATTGTTATTTTATAGCAAGAATAGATGTTGGATTTTGACAAGAGCTTTTTTCTGTCTCTTAAAATTATCACGTGGTTTTTACGTTTAGTTTGATAATATGATAAATTACATTGATTTTCATTACTAAATCAACTTTTTACTCCTGGGATAAATCCTACTTGGTCATGACATATTTTCTTTTATATTGCTGGATTTGATTTGCTAAAATAGTTTATATCATTTAAACTTATACTTATGTGGGATAATAGTAATTTGTTAGCTCCTAATCTGTCTCTACGATTAGTATTAGGGTAATTTAGGTCTTTTAAAATAAACTGAAAAATACTTACTATTCTGCAAATTTCTGAAAATACTCTGTATGGAACTGTATGGAAAAATATTAAGAATATTTTTCTTAAAGTTTTAAAGAATTCACCATCATTTTCATAAATACTCTACATCCTCTTCAGATTGTGGAATACGTAGGGATGTAGTATCTTTCATTTCTGGCACTGGTAATTTGTATATTCCTACTTTTTCCCTGGTATTTAGTTAAAAGTTTATCAATGTTATTGATCTTCTCAAAGTTATAAGTTTTTGGTTTTTCTCTTTTTAAATTCCATTTTATTGATTTCTCATCTGTGTTTATTATTTCTATTTTACTGTTTAAGTTACATTTACAGTTTATTTTCTAGTTTCCTAAGGTATAGATGTTATTGATATGAGCCCTTGTGTCTTTATGTGCATTTCTACTATGCATTTTGTGCTATAAATTTCTCCTGAGGTGTGTTTTAACAATAGTTAACAATAAATTTTGATATATTGCATTATTTTCATTCAGTTCAAAATATTTTTTAAATTGAACAATGCCTTTTTTAGAACTGTATTACTATCTTTTTCAAATATTTATGGTAGATACCTCAAAGATATGTATGTTGATTTTTAATTTAATTCCACAAGGTCACAGAATATATTTTATAGAATATAAATAGAATCTTTTAAACATTATTGAGATTCATTCTGTGACCCAGGATATATTTATTATATTAGTAAATGTTTCATGTGCAATTGCAAAAAAAAAAAATAGCATATTCTGTTGTATGTAGTGTTGAATAAATATCAACTAGGTCAATTTGGTTGATAGCATTGTTCAGTTTATCTATATCTTTACTGATATCCTGTCCACTCTTTTTACCAATATTGGAAACAGGCTATAGCAATCTGTAGCTGTGCAGGTGGAATTATCTATTTTTTTATACAGTTCTTTTTAGTTTTTGCTCATGTGCTTGGAAGGTCTGTTAATGAGTGCATAGACATTTAGGATTTTTAATTAATTTTCAAAGATTTTATCTATGTATTTTTGAGAGAGAAAAAACATAAGCAAGGGTGGGGTGGAGCAGAGGGAGAGAGAGAAGCAGACTCTCCAATGAGCAGGGAATCCAAATTGGGGCTCCATTCCAGGAACCCGAGATGATGACCTGATCCTAAGGTAAATGATTAACTGACTGAGCCACCCAGGCATCCCAGATTTTTAATTACTTAACCTACTTTTACATTATGCAATGATTTCTTTTGCCCCTGATAACATTATTTGCTCTGAAATTTATTTTATCTGATAATATTGGCACTCCAGTTTTCTTTTGATTAAAGCATGTTATAACTTTTTTGTTTTTACTTTTAGTCCATTTCTTTCTTTATATCTTGATGTGTATGTTAAAGGTAACAGAGTTTTTTCTTGCTTTTTCATTCAGTCTGATAATCTATTCCTGCTCCTCGAGATTTTGGGCCAATGACATCAATGTTGTTGGTGGTGTGGTTAGGTTTAAGTCTATCATTTTGCTACTTTTCTTCTAGTTGTTTTAAGTATTCTTTGTTCCTTTTCTTTCTTCATTCCTTTTTTTTCTATCTTCCTCCTCTTTTTTCTTGTTCTTTTTTTCTTGCTGTATTTTGGATTGAGTATTTTTATGATCATTTTCTATTGTTGGTTTGTTGGCTACAGTTATTTTTTATTTCAATGGTACTTTATACTTTATAGTATATAGCTTTAAGTTATCACACCCTATATGCCAATGTGTTATCAGATGTATAGCATAAGAATATTTCAAAAATATTCCAGTTCCCTTTTTTCATGTTTATGCTACTGCTTACCTACATTTTGTGTACATAACTATATCAACTCCAGAGTATCTTATTATTTTTGTTTGAACAATAATCCATCAACTACACACCATTACCATTTGTCTTGCTATTTTTTCTTCCTCGGGATCCATGTTTACACCTGGTATACTTTTCCTTCTGACCGAAGGATACGGGTAACATTTCTTACAGAGTATACCTGACAGGGATTGATTTTTCCAACTTCGGTATTTCTGCACATGATCTTAGCCAAAAGGTCAAGAGGTGATCAACTTTATATTTCTGAAAATGTCATTTTTGCTTTCATTACTTTAAAAGATATTACAGATCTTAGAATTCTGTGTTAATATAATTTTCTCCTTTCATAATTTAAAGATGTTGCTCCACTATCACCTCAGTTACAATGTTCCTGGCAAGAAATCTGCTTTCTTTTTTACCTTTGTTCCCTATGTGCAATAGGTCTTTCTCTGGCTGTTTTTAAGATTTTTTTCTTTATCACTGGTTTTATGGAATTTGACTATGATGTGCCTTGCTGCAATTTAGTTTGAATTTTGTTTGTGTCTGGGATTCACTGAACTTCTTCGATCTGTGGGTTCACAGTTATCATCAAATTTGGAAAAATTCACATTTCCTCCCTCCTTCAAGGATTTTATTGCGCTTATGCTCTTTTCTATTTTATTGATTTTTACATCGTTAAAAAAAAACTTTTAGAAAGTCTTCTTTGTTATGTATTCAAGCAAAGTTTTCAGTTAACATTTTCTTCTGCAATAATTAATTGGCCATTTATTCTATCCATAGCAATTGTTTCTCAGATGGTGGCATCTGCATCTTCAGAGTAAAGTTTTTCATACCCTCAATATATCTACTTAAGTTTTTGCATATGTGAAATATGGTTAATTTTTATTAACTTTTATTGTCTTCACCTAATTCTAACACCTGTAAAAGTTCTGAGTAAGTCCTGATCGATTCTTTTTCTTTATTTTAAATTACAGATAATATTTTCTTCCCTCTCTGTTTGGTAATTTTGGCTGAGGGCTATATTTATTTGTTCCCCTGTAAATATTCTTGAGCACTATTGTGTAACACAGTTAACTTGAATTTTTTTTTTGCTTTTAAACATTTTAAAAAGTTTTTCTTTTTAAAAATTTGTTAGATAGATAAGAGCAGTTCTTATTCCAGAGTTAATTTAGTCCCCGCTATAGAGGCAATAAACTTAGTATTCCCTGCAATGCTGTGAGAATTTAAAATAGTCTAGCCTGGCTATTGAAGATCGATCGGTACTTTTCTTGGTCCCATGTCAGCTCCGAGTATTGTTCCTAATAATCTATTGGGTGATTATCCAATATAATTGCCTTATGCAAATGTTTGGGTCAATATTCTTCTCAATACTAATAAGGACCATCTCAGATTTCTGTGGTTCTTTATGCGACTCTCTTATTTTCCATAAGCTGCTTTGTGGACTGTAATGGCCTTGTTTTCTACAGATTCTTAGTTTCAAATCCTCCACTCAGGGAGATTACTGGGCTCTATTTTTGTTCCCCTTTTTTGTATTGCAGCTTGGAAACTCTGTCATTGGTAAACGGGGACAGTGATTTTATTTATTTATTTACTTATTTATTTATTTCTATTCTCATTTAGTGATTGATATCCATTATCCTGAAAACCGTCATCCTGTACATTTTGTTTTTGATTTTTTCAGTTAGGACAGTGAATCTTATGACTGTTAGCCCTGCTTTGGCCAGATACCCCCACATAACTTCTATCACTGCAAAGTTAAAAAGTGTGGATATTAGGGGTACTGAGAGAAATACTCACCAATAGACAAAATCTCTCTTTCTTGAAATTATCAAAACCAAAGTAAAGGGGGAGAAGTAGCAGGCTGAGACGACTTCAGGCAGCAGGAGATAGCTAGATAGCTTATCAAACCTTTCCGAACACCTACAAATCCAACAGGAGATCGAAGAGAAGAAGAGCAACAATTCTAGAAACAGAAAATCGACCACTTTCTGAAAGGTAGGACCAGCAGAGAAGTGAATCCAACACGACGGGAAGATAGACCCCGGGGCGAGGGGCCGGCTCCCGGCAAGCGGTGGAGCAATGGAGCACAAAATCAGGATGTTAAAAGTCTGCTCCCCAGAGGGACATCGCTCCAGAGGCTAAACTGGGGTGAAGACCTCGTGGGGACAGCGTGGCCTCAGGTCCCGTGGGGTCACAGAAGTATCAGGGGTTTCTGAGTGTCGCAGAGCTCAAGGTATTAGAGCAGGGAAGATGGCTACAGAGACAGAGCCAAGGAGTGAGCTCTCAACTCGGGGTTACCTTGAACTGTGATCCATGACACAGGCCGGTGCTCTGTGCGTGGGGTCCCCACAAGATCCGGGCAGACTCCGACCTGGAAGAGCTCAGGGATCTGCAGGGTTCTGAGACTCCAGGCGGGGCTCTGTGCCAGAGACAGAGACGCTTGGTCACAGGCTGGGTGAGCTCAGAGCACGGCCAGAGGCCAGTGAGACGGGAGTGATTGAGCGCTTTTCTATGAAGGCGCACTGAAGAGTGGGGCCCCGAGCTCTCGGCTCCCCCGGGGCCATTAATTGGGAGGCTGCCATATTCATTCCGTCCTCCAGAACTCTATGGAAAGCATTCAGGGAACAAAAGCTCCAAAAAGCACACCAGAGCGGATTACTTAGCCCAGCCCCTAGTAAGGGTGGTGCAATTCTGCCTTGGGCAAAGACACTTGAGAAACACTACAACAGGCCCCTCCCCCAGCAGATCAAGTTCACTTACCAAGGAGAACAGCGGAATTCCAGAGGAGGAGAAAACAAAGCATGAATTCATGGCTTTCTCTTCATGAATCTTTAGACTTGTGAAGTTAATTAATTTTTTTAAATTTTTTTTCGCTTCTGCTAATTTTTTTAAACTTTTACCCTTTCCTCTTTTAACGTTTTTTGACTAGTTTATCTTAATACCTTTCTTTAAAAAAATATTTTTTGAACCTTCATTATTATACTCATATTTTATCCTTCATTGTATAAATATATAATGTTTATAAAATTGTATGTATTTAAAAAACATAGGTTTTTTTCTTCTAAAAAATGTGGGGTACAACTTCTTCTAATAGATCAAAATACACCTTAAATCTAGCACCGGGCTTGATCTAGTCTCCAGCCCAAGCAAGTTCTCTCCACTTTTTTTTTTTTTATTCTCCCAACCAACTTACCTTATCAACTCCTTTGTTAGAAATTAAAAAAAAAATTTTTTTCATCTTTATAGTCATATTCCATTCCTTCATTGTGTTTACCCTTATATATGTTTTTCATTCTTTAAAATTTTGGAAGTTAGTTTCTTCTAAGAGACCAAAATACTCCTCAAATTAAGTGGGTGACCCTGTTCTAGTCACCAGTCAAATATATATATTTTTTTCTTTTTTTAAAATTTTTTCTTTATTTCTGTTCTTTTTTAATTTTTTTTTCTCTTTTCTGAACTTCTTTTTACCCCCTTTCTCTGCCCCCGCAATTTGGGGTCTCTTCTGATTTGGTTAAAGCACATTTTACTGGGTTCTTTGACACCCTTTTAGTATTTCATTTGCTCCTTCATATATTCTTATCTGGACAAAATGACAAGGCGGGAAAAACTCACGCAAAAAAAAATAACAGGAGGCAGTACTAAAGGCTAGGGACCTAATCAACACAGACCTTGGTAATATGTCAGATCTAGAGTTCAGGATGATTCTCAAGGTTGTAGCCGGGCTCGACAAAAGCATGGAAGATATTAGAGAAACCCTGTCCGGAGAAATAAAAGCCCTTTCTGGAGAAATAGAAGAACTAAAATCTAACCAAGTTGAAATCAAAACAGCTATTAATGAGGTGCAATAAAAAATGGGGGCTCTTAGTGCTAGGATAAATGAGGCAGAAGAAAGAATTAGTGATATAGAAGACCAACTGACAGAGAATAAAGAAGCTGAGCAAAAGAGAGACAAACAACTACTGGACCACGAGGGGAGAATTCGAGAGATAAGTGATACCATAAGACGAAACAACATTAGAATACGTGGGATTCCAGAAGGAGGAGAGAGAGGGGAGCAGAAGGTATATTGCAGAGAATTATTGTAGAGAATTTCCCTACTATGGCAAAGGGAACAAGCATCAAAATCCAGGAGGTGCAGAGAACACCCCTCAAAATAAATAAGAATAAGTCCACACCCTGTCACCTAATAGTAAAATTTAAAAGTCTTAGCGACAAAGAGAAAATCCTGAAAGCAGCACAGGACAAGAAGTCTGTAACATACAATGGTAAAAATATTAGACTGGCAGCAGACTTATCCACAGAGACCTGGCAGGCCAGAAAGAACTGGCATGATATATTCAGAGCACTAAATGAGAAAAACATGCAGCCAAGGATACTATATCCAGCTAGGCTTTCACTGAAAATACAAGGAGAGATAAAAAGATTCCAGGACAAATAAAAACTGAAAGAATCTGCAAACACCAAACCAGCTCTACAGGAAATACTGAAAGGGGTCCTCTAAGCAAAGAGAGACCCTAAAAGTAGTATATCAGAAGGAACAGAGACAATATACAGTAACAATCACCTTACAGGCAATACAATGGCACTAAATTCATATCTTTCAATAGTTACCCTGAATGTAAATGGGCTAAATGCCCCAATCAAAAGACAAAGGGTTTCAGAATGGATAAAAAAAAAAACAAAAACCATCAATATGCTGCTTACAAGAAACTCATTTTAGACCTGAAGACACCTCCAGATTGAAAGTGAGGGGGTGGAAAACAATTTACCACGCTAATGGACATCAGAAGAAAGCTGGGGTGGCAATCCTTATATCAGATCAATTAGATTTTAAGCCAAAGACTATAATAAGAGTTGAGGAAGGACACTATATCATACTCAAAGGGTCTGTCCAACAAGAAGATCTAACAATTTTAAATATCTATGCCCCTAATATGGGAGCAGCCAACTATATAAATCAGTTAATAACAAAATCAAAGAAACACATTGACAATAATATAATAATAGTAGGGGACTTTAACACTCCCCTCACTGAAATGGACAGATCATCCAAGCAAAAGATCAACAAGGAAATAAAGGTCTTAAATGACACACTAGGAGCAGATGGACATTACAGATATATTCAGAAAATTCCATCCCAAAGCAACAGAATACACATTCTTCTCTAGTGCCCATGGAACATTCTCCAGAATAGATCACATCCTGGGTCATAAATCAGGTCTCAACTGGTATCAAAAGGTTGGGATCATTCCCTGCATATTTTCAGACCACAATGCTCTGAAGCTAGAACTCAATCACAAGAGGAAATGTGGAAAGAGCACAAATACATGGAGGCTCAACAGCATCCTTCTAAAGAATGAATGGGTCAACCAGGAAATTAAAGAAGAATTGAAAAAAATCATGGAAACAAATGATAATGAAAACACAACGGTCCAAAATCTGTGGGACACAGCAAAGGCAGTCCTGAGAGGAAAATATATAGCGATACGGGCCTTTCTCAAGAAACAAGAAAGGTCTCAAATACACAACCTAACCCTACACCTAAAGGGGCTTGAGAAAGAACAACAAATAAAGTCTAAACCCAGCAGGAGAAGAGAAATAATGAAGATCAAAGCAGAAATCAATGAAATAGAAACCAAAAAACCAATAAAACAAATCAATGAAACTAGGAGCTGGCTCTTTGAAAGAATTAATAAGATTGATAAGCCCCTGGCCAGACTTATCCAAAAGAAAAGAGAAAGGACCCAAATAAATAAAATCATGAATGAAAGAGGAGAGATCACAACCAACACCAAAGAAATACAAACAATTATAAGAACATATTATGAGCAACTCTATGCCAACAAATTTGACAATCTGGAATAAATGGATGCTTTCCTAGAGACATATAAACTGCCAAAACTGAACCAGAACCTGGAAGATATAGAGAACCTGAATAGACCCATAACCAGTAAGGACATTGAAACAGTCATCAAAAATCTCCAAACAAACAAAAGCCCAGGGCCAGATGGCTTCCCAGGGGAATTCTACCAAACATTTAAAGAAGAATTAAT
>ML093251.1:42951-55296 GCA_003697995.1 Taxidea taxus jeffersonii | reverse complement strand
ATTTCTTCAATCCAAGATAAAAGTGTCAAATGTCTCTTCAAGTGCCAATCTTGAACTCTTGATTTATGTGTTATTGTGGCTATTGTTACCACTCAACCTGTTTCAATCCTAATTTAACAGAATATATTGGACGGTCTTGCTCACACTTCTCACCCCCGAGAAGAGAAATGATGAGATTAATAATGGTGTTTAACAGCTGGTCCAACCCCCTTGGTTGGGGATGGTAATAGGATGAGGGCAGAATGTTAAAACAGGCAGGAGAAAGTGTGTTGTTTATATGGCACCTCTGTTCTGGAAATTTCATGGTACCTTTATGGTTTTTTTGGCCCAGATGGCTTCCTGGTTTTAGTGACTGATGTTAGTACATGAAGAAATAAATGGTTGTTTGTGATGACTGTAAGATCTCAGATGCTGAGACACAGAGATAACTGACCTGCTAATAGGAGAATCATAGTTTAGGGAAAATTTCTGTTAATCTGACTTGTAAGATTTCTAGGCATCTTTCCGTAGTTACAATTGTATTTCTAATAAATCCCAAAACAAAGGACACATGCAGATTAAAGGCAATGCCAGTGATAAATGTAGAAGATAAATCTACATGGGCTTAGAGCTGTATTGACCCATATTTGTGCCATTAATAACCTAAATTAAAATTAATTATTAATGTATAAGTACATACATATAAATTACTTTTGACTTGGGGTGCCTGGGTGGCTCAGTCTGTTGAGTGTCTGACTCTTGATTTCAGCTCAAGTCATGAAATGGAGCCATGCATTGGGCTCAGTGTTCAGCAGGGAGTCTAATTCTGCCTTTCCCTTCTTCTGACCCTCTCCCCACTCTCTCTCTGTCAAATAAATAATGAATCTTTAAAAAAATTTACACAACTCAATATTTATTAAATGTTTATGTCTTCTTTATACTAAATAAAAGCATAAGTATGTCATGCTCTTTACCTTTGAAAGAGGTATAATCCCATTGATTTATTCTGTAAGTAGTAGGTGAATTACACTATGTTTGAAGCATCAAGGGCATTGTTTTAAAAAAAAAAGTATATTCACCCTTTTCTTAAAACAGCTTGCAGTCTGGACATTAAACTTATATACACGAAACATGAAAATATCATATAATTATTAAGGTTGGGTTGTTAAAGAGAAATACCTAAGAACCTGTGCTCAGTTATTTAGGAAACATTTCTTCTCAGATTGAATGCCACACTTCACAGTGAAGAGTCATATATTACTGTGATCATTACTATCTACTTCCAGCCTGAACAGTGACATTAACATTGTTTTTATTGGGGTGGCACTCAAGTACCCATATCTAAACTGGAAAGCTACAGGGATTCAGAAAAGCAAAAGTTCAAAATGTACTCAAGTCATCTTCTGGAAGAAAAAGGTTTGGGGATCAGTCATAATGAGTGGATAAGTTCTGGAAAGGCAGAGAAAAGTTATTTTTGCTCCACAAAAGGATGAAAGCAAACCATAGAAGTAGGAGGGACTGTAAAGTAGGAGAAAGATGGAGAGAGGAACATCCTCCACCAGTAAATGTTTCCTACTGCAAGACAAACCTGAACAGGTGGACAGGCTCTGGGATAGGGAAGACATTGAATAACAGGAAAATATTATAAAGTTGTTTTCAGAAAGTGTGTCAATTTTTTTTTTTAAGATTTTATTTATTTATTTGACAGACAGAGATCACAAGTAGGCAGAGAGGCAGAGAGAGAGAGGAGGAAGCAGGCTGTCCGCAGAGCAGAGAGCCCGATATGGGGCTCGATCCCACGACCCTGGGATCATGACCCGAGCTGAAGGCAGCAGCTTTAATCCACTGAGCCACCCAGGTGCCCCAAGTGTGTCAATGTTTATGTTTCCTTTCATGTTTGGTCTTTTATCATAAATGTCCCAATTTTAGAATTTTCATATAGAAAAGGGAGCTGTGAATGACAAGAACATGGACCAAATGTTATTTTGAAATGTCTTGATTATTAGAAGACTAGATTCAGGGGTGCCTGGGTGGCTCAGTGGTTAAGCCTCTACCTTCAACTCAGGTCATGATCTCAGGGTCCTGGGATCCAGCCCCACATCAGGCTCTCTGCTCAGCGGGGAGCCTGGTTCCCCCTTTCTCTGCCTGCCTCTCTGCCTACCTGTAACCTTTCTCTGTCAAATAAATAAATAAAATCTTAAAAAAAAGAAGACTAGATTCACAGATAGAAATGCATGTAAATATTACACAGAAAAAAAATGCAATAGCCTATTTTTTGCTGGCAGCAAGTAACTGGTGTCCCAGTCAAAATTTTGTCTCTGGAGGTCTTAGTCTGTATCCTATTAGTATAGTTTAGATCTATTTCTTAAATACTTTATTATTATTATTACTACAATATAATATATTATTTGTTTCAGAGGTAAAGGTCTGTGATTCATCAGTCTTACGCAATTCACGACATTCACAACACAAACCGTCCTCAATGTCCATCACCCAACCACGCCATCCTTCCCACTCCCCTCCACTTAAGCAACTCTCAGTTTGTGAAAACATTGCACAGTTAAATATTTAATAAATAGGAAATATAAATAGACCTATTTATTAAATATTTAATGTTTTCATGATTATAGATTAGAGTCCTAACATTGACAGCTCTTCTCCCATGTGAAATCTTATTTGGGGAATTTGGGGATAAACTGTGGCTACATAACAGACTGTGGCTACATAACAGACTTAGGGTCCACAAGTTAACATTCTCCATCAATTTTCTAAGAAGAGTAAATAGAGGTGCTGCTATCTGATACATGAAAGTGCATGGAGCCAACTACATAAATTATAAAATAAGATCTCATTTTAATTTATTTTTATATGAAATGTATACATTTTATTTAAAAAATTAAAGATGCATTTATTTAGAGAGAGGCAGGGGAATGGCAGAGGGAGAGGGAGAGAGAATCTCAAGCAAACAAACTCTGTAGAGAGCAGAGCCCTACTCAGGGCTCCATCTCATGAGATCATAACCTGAGCCAAAACTAAGAGTCTGACAACCGACAGCCACCTACTCATCCCCAAAATGTATATATTTTAAATAAAAAGATAAATTTGACACCTGAGCATTCTGTTCCTATCCCAAACTTTCTAGTTACCCCCTCTTCTGCTCTAACACATGTCTTTGCTCATACAAGTGATCATATTTAAGTAGGGAGGATGCAGCACAAACTAGCCCTTGCTTTGGAAAAACACCACCAAGCACATTTTAATCGGATTCATTTTTATCCTATGATAATTTAATGGAAAACAAAACAAAACAAAATGACTTACCAAGAAAATGAAGGACAATCCTAGGAATTTTTCATCTTTATCAGATCACTTTCTTTTTTGTATTGTTATCTCCCTAGTGCTGTTATTTTGTAAAATTTTATTAGGTCAGAAACATTACAGTTAGCACTCTCATAAATATCAAGTCCTCTATCTATGGCCATCAATGAAATTAACTAGATTTCTTTACACCTTCCATATAGTACAAAGATACAAAAATTATATTTTATGTACATAAAACAAAAATCAATAGAATTTTGATTTCCTTCCCAACAGTACATGCAGTACCAAGAATGTATATTTTGTCCCCAATAAGATAGTTTGACCTGGTGGTTTGGATGTAATGTAGGCCTTAGTGTAAATTTATAATCATTTCCTGACCTGTTTAAGCTCAAGATCTTTTGAAGATAGAATTTACCCCATAATACTGTGGTAATATGTAAATCAGATGCATAAATAAAGAGAGTAGCACAGTCCTTGGAACAGAGAGCAAACATTTCCATAGGTGTTATTTATTCTACAAAGAGTGCGGTATGGTCACTAAAGTACCCAATAGATATCGTGTTTTTTTAATTATCACCATGCTTCTCATTCCTTTAAGTATGATCATCGAGGGTTTGAGCTAAAGTTATAATTTCAAAACTATCTCAAGCTTCTCTTTAGGACCTGAAATGGTGTTTTCTGTCATTCTGGTCTGTTTGGAGCCATAGATCATTTTATACAAGAAACCAGCTGTGCTTCACCAAAATGGTAATCACCATTGAACTTTACCGAATTGAGACAAAGTACACACTGAACACTTATTACCAGCTAGTTTTCAGCCTGACCTGAACAAGGAATGTCACATTTACCCTGTCAATAATCTTGACAAGAGTTGATTTTGCCAAATTGTAACTTATAATGGTAAAATTTCAGTCATTGTGATGGGCAGTGGTAAAATATTTTTTGAGCAGCAGGAATTTCCTGGTGGCTTAGAAATCATATCCTGTATATGTTACAGGAAAAGCCTGAGAGATGAATTTGACTTGCTCTAGGTATCCCAGGGAAGTACTTTATAGATGGACATACCTTGTTTGTGATGTCCAACCCATGATATATATAGAAAAGATAAGAGTCACCATTGAACCCCCAACTGGGTTTATATGAGAGTGTTACTTAAACTAGAGTACTTCTTCAGAATTGTGGAGAGGTGTGTTATTTACAGCAATGTTCCACTTGTACACCCTCTGCAAGGATCCCTTCCCCTGATAAACTCACGATACCTTTAAAGCCCATTTAGTAATAAGAAAGCTGTTTGACATTCTTGGGAAATTTGGCAAAAGATGGAAAATACTTTCAAGGAATATCTTTTCCCCTAGGGAGAAATCAAGTGAACCTCTTCTGGGGACTGTCTCAAACTCCTTAAAATGCACATGCTTTCCAGATTCCAATTCTTTAACACTCCATTGTAGTAGCTGGTGTCTTAGCTGAAGTTAATTTTTGCTTCTGATGATTCTCCTAATCTGTATTCTATTAGAGACCATCCTCTCCTCTGATCATGCATTCCTGGAGGTGTCAATTTCATCAGTAAAGTGACTTTTTTAAAATTTAAGATTTAAGTGATATCTACTTTAATTCCAGTATAGTTAACATACAGTGTTTATTAGTTTCAGGTGTACAACATAGTTATTCAACAATTCTGTACATTACTTAATGTTCATCATGATAAGCATACTCTTTAATCTCTGTTACGTATTTCACCAGTCCCCCTACCCACGTTTCATCTGGTAACTATCAGTTTGTTCTCTATAATTAAGAGTATGTTTTCTGATTCATCTCTTTCTACCTTTGTTCATTTGCTTTGTTTTTTAAATTCCACATGATTGAAATCATATGGGGTTTGTCTTTCTCTGATTGACTTATTTCACTTAACATAATCAACTTTAGGTCAGTTCACATCATTGTAAGTGGCAAGATTTCATTCTTTTTTTTAGGGCTGAGTAATATCCCATCACATGTATATGTCACATCTTCTTTTTCCTTTCTTCAATCAATGTCCATTGATTTGGACATTTGGGCTTCTTCTATAATTTAGTTATTGTATATAGTTGCTATAAACATAGGGGTACAAGTATCCCTTCAAATTATTGTTATTGTATTCTTTGGATAAATACCTAGCAGTGTGATTGTTAGATGATAGGGTAGTTCCACTTATAACTTTTTGAGAAAACACCATACCATTTTTCATTGTGGCTGTTCCAGTTGAGAGGTTGTGTATATTATGGGATTTAAAGTCTCTTTGCTGTTCCGTGGTCCTTTTAACTTATAGTGGCAAGAGACATTAGACCTGTGGGGATTCTTACTCCGTGGTGTTTGTGTGGAACAAGAATGGGTCCATAGAAAAAGCTGCCCATATTAACAGCTGGCATCTAAACTGGATCTAGACATTTCCATGTGTCTAGTCTGTCCTCAAGTGGTTTGGAGAACAGATGTAGATTCACAGTTGAAACTCAAACTATTTGTAAAAAAAGAACCCCCTGAAAATAACCCTTGGACACATAACACTGATACCAAAAGGAAAGAGTATGTTGACAAATTTTCGAGTGGAGATGTGAAATGAATTAATTGGAGATGTTAGTAAAAGTCTTTTACTTAGAAGATGTAAAATGAGCAAAAACTATGACTTGTGAGCCTTCCAGAAATGTATTCCCTAAATGAGTTACTCAGAAATAGTAGATAACTACTTTGTTTTCTCAACTTCCCTTTGGGAAAACTGGAGTTTGAGGGTATTATAGAAATATTTCCAAACCCAGAGTAAATAGAGCAAGGTTTTATTTTTATTTTTTATTTTTCTTAATTTTATTTTTATTTGTTAGAGAGAGAGAGAGAAAGAGAGAGAGCACAGGCAGAGGCAGAGGGAGAAGCAGGCTCCCTGCCGAGCAAGGAGCCCAATGTGGGACTCGATCCCAGGATGCTGGGATCATGACCCAAGCCGAAGGCAGCCAGTTAACCAACTGAGCCACCCAGGCGTCCCTAGAGCAAGGTTTTAAAGGGACTTAGTGTTAGGGGACAGGGTATGTGGCTGATGCTGAAGAGTAACAGCAATGTTGTTTATAATGTAGTGTTCATTAACACTCCATCCAAACAGTACAGGAAGCACTCTGAGCTATTCCTCAGTGTGTGCTGGGGTTAAGTAGTGTCAATGGGCAGTACAGGGAACCTACAGAACCTTGCAAATTGATTGATTTTTAGCTCAGACTCTCATTAGAACATGACCTTTCCAATCTAAATGCCTCCCTATTGCTTTTGCATGGGATGACAGAAATATATCTGTACCAACTCTAATGACTATTACTGCAGATGAAAAATGGCTTACATGTTATAATTCCTTTAATTGTCACAAAACCACATGAGGATGGAATTATTATTATTCTTGAAATTGGACAGATGAGCAAACCAAAACTTTAAAAGCTTAAGTAAATCAATAGGCAATTTGGTCAAGAACAAGAGCACCACAGTATTTTTGCAGCCACATTTTGAGTTACCAAGTAAAGTAAATGGATGGCTCTTCAAGACTCAGTAGAAAAATCTTAATTAATTAGCACTTAGATGTGAACACTAAACAACATGGAGGACTATCCAGGGAAGTTAAGAAATAAGCATCACAGTATTTATCCTGTGACTCTCATGTACCAGGATTGGACAATGACATAAGAAGTCCCTCAATATCCTAATGAAGCTTACATATGATTATGTAGAAAACACATTAAATTTTCATTCTAGTGTGTGGAAGACAAAACTTTTTCTTTCTTATTCTAGAGTGTGGGAGACACGCCACCCCTACATTAAGTGGAGGAAAATTTTAGGAGGCATTGCACATCAATTCATGATCTTAGTGAATAAAACTACACTAGTCAAGAGAGTATAGCAAAGAAATTAAGAGTGAGGGCTCTGGAAATAAATAACCTAGGTGTTGGCTGTTTGATTTTAGGTAAATTATTTAATCTCTTTGTGTCTCAATTTCCTCATCTGTAAAATAAGGGTAACAGTACTTATTTTTTAAGACATTCTATAAGTAAATACCTATAAAGCCCTTGAAACAGTGGCTGGCATAGACCAAGAACAACAAATTGAGCTACTGTTATAGTCAATGATTTTGATATCCAGAATGGAAAAGTAATACTCCTCCAAACCTGTCTCAGAAAAAATATGTCTTAATCAATTTATTCCTATAGATACCACATGCACACAAGCTCTTTAAGGACATCTCTGATAGCCAGAGCTTTCAGGCCAATTAGTGTCTGGGCTCTAGAGACTAATGCCACACAGTTTCATATGACAGGCACAAACCACACTAAAATTGAATGTTTGTGGGAGGGAGATTAGCCAATTCTGTTTTAATATTTTCAGTGCTTCCTATGTTTTTGCAAGATGATTTCCACCTATGACATAGATTGACTTCAGCAACTCTGCTCAGGACGAAGGTATCAAAATTAAAAAAGGATATATTGAACAGGGATACAGTGTGTTGACTTGGAAAGATTAATATCTGTGGCTTCCAAGCAAGGTGTTTGATGAAAACATTACTCAGTCTCTTTCAACCATAGCTTCCTCCCCAAAGATTTAAATTTCAGAGGTACATCTTCAACTCAAAACACACACACACACACACACACACACACACACACATACACCCCTTGCCAATATTGATTTAACATTTTCCTAAAAATGAAAATTCAATTTCACCAAAAGTCCCATCATTCAATATAAATCAAAAGTCCCATCATTCAATATAAATCAAGAACCTTCTGGAAATTATGCAATACTAACTGTGCTTTGTACTAAATCATGAAAAAGTCCAAACCCTCCTTTATGTGATAAAACATTGAACTTACATTTATTATGGTTCAGCTTAAGCAAAAGTAACCCAAGGGCATGGCAGGAATGGCAAATTAACATACAGAATCAGATAGAGAGTAAACTGGAAATCAACAGGGAACTAAAAGACAACTAACAAGAGGCAAATGGGCAAGTTTGAGATTCTGAAATAAAATGTGTAATGTGGGAATACTGATGCCCAGCATAAAATCAAGAGACAGTATTTGCTGAATTTTTCCATGTAGCCCAAACTGAAGCATAATGATTAACTTAGCTGAAATTTGAGTAGCTTAAAACAGAATAAAATAAACATACCATTCACTATTGTAATTCAAAATTTTTCCTTTGCCTGGTGAGTGAGGCCTGACTTACACTAAATGACATGAGAAATGTGTCAATTTCATTTCTTTTATTACAGCTACAGCTCCCTGGGGCAGGGCTGGCTGGTGAAAATTCATGTAAGCTGGTACAGTGTGAACCCTTTTTTACAAGGCATTAATAATACATTAGGAGGACAAAGGAATACTCAAAACAATAAACTCTAACAGCCCCGAACCTTGTTGTAATTCAGGTCTGTCCCCAGGCCAAGTTACACCATAGTTCCTTCTTGTCACTGAACTCTTTCCCTTATTCTTAGTAAACTTCCTCTGTTGAGAGTTTGGATTGTGTTTCAACTTGAACTATCTTGATGTGAGCACCTACAGAAAGTGTGATTTTTTTTTTTAATGTGTAAATATTTATGATGAGTTGTTCTTGTCTCTTTATAGACATGTGACTGGAGGGTTTCAAAGATGATGCAAGATACCACAGGCTACATCTTAATTATTTGTGTTCTTAGATTTTTGGTATTTTAGAGGATTGATTTGTTAACCAAATCAGATGTAGATGTCTAAAGAAAATGAGAAAAGACAAAACAAAACAAAACAAACAAACAAACAAAAACTGATCTAAAATGACCCTATAGACAGAAATAAACATTTTGAGAAAGCAGCGGGGTATTTTTTACATGCAGATGAACATCATTATTTGTTAAGTGAGCATTCTTAAAAGACAGCTACCTCATGGATCATAAAAAAATGCCTACATGGTAGGCACCTATGAAAATGTTTGTAGAGGGGCGCCTGGGTGACTCAGTGGGTTAAGCCTCTGCCTTCTGTTCAGGTCATGATCTGAGGGTCCTGGGATCGAGCCCTGCATTGGGCTCTCTGCTCAGCTGGGAGCCTGCTTCCTCCTCTCTCTCTGCCTGTTTCTCTGCCTATTTGTGATCTCTATCTATCAAGTAAATAAAAAAAAAAATAAATAAAATGTTTGTAGAGCATTTTATACTAGTTAACAGTATGAGTTTGTGCTAGTTTCAAATTACAAGTTCACTCCAAGTTGGTCAATGTTTCTATGCTGGTTGCCTCAGATATAAAGCAAGAATACCCATTTTATGGGAGCCTATGTGGCACAGTTGGTTATGCCTATGGCTCTTGGTTTAAGCTCAGGTGGTAATCTCAGGGTCATGTGATCAAGCCTGGCCTCAGCCCTAGGCTCTAGGCTCAACAGGGAGTCTGCTTAGGATTCTCTGCCTCCCTCTCCCTCTATTTTATAGTTGTGCTTTGCTTGGTAAATTTTATGTATCCAATAAGTGTTAGACATTATTATTATTGATATATATATATATATATATATATATATATGTGTGTGTGTGTGTGTGTGTATCTTGTTTTGCTTGGTAAATTGTACGTCTAACACTTATTATTGTAAGTGTTATGTTTTAGGATAGTCAATTACCACATCCAAGTTTATAGGATATCTTAGTGTTCTGTTTAAGTAGCTCCAGTATCTGTGTACAAAAAATGTTTTAATGAAAATGAAAGTTGTTAGTACACTTTCTATCTGGTTGCTGCATTTCCTTTTATGACACCTTGAGACATAGCAGAGTAGAGAAAGAACTTTGAGGACAAGCCTAGATATGAATCCCAAATTTTCCATTTACCAACTCTGTTACACCAGGATAGCTGTTCTACTTCTCCTGGGGTAAAAAAGGCAGACAAGGACAAGATCTGCTTTGTTTCATGAAAAACAATAGTAATGAATATCAATAAACCCATTTATCTTAGTATAAGAGTTTATGTGGACAAACTGTAAAAGCCTCCTGAGCATCACATTTCCCTTAGTTAGCTTCAGTCTAGGGTCTCATAGTAAAACCCAAGTGATTTGGAGAGAATTTTCCAGAATCCTCATTCACTGTCCCTGTCCATTCTCCCTCTTTGTAATCCACCTCTCCTCTAATTCTATAAATATTCTGTGCTTTTCCCTTTAGTAATCTAAATCTGTAAAGAACAAAGTGACAAACATTAAGCTTACTTATTACCTTAAAACAAATTCTTCCCAGTTCCCTGACAGTACTTTACACCTTGTATTCAAGTGGTGTTTACATATTTTGCATCCTCAGCTATAATTTGGTATATTCTGCAAAAAATTCATAGCATAGTGACACTGCATAGTCAGAAATCCTTTGGATACATATATTTATTGAAAAAAAATCCATTATTTATCATACTGACATCTAAGGAGAAAAAAAATAACTCCCCACAGTGATTATCTGGGACATGATATATGAGTAACTGATATGTTAATTACAGCTTATGGTGTAACATAAATGATTCTAATAACTGGACCTGTTCCATGCAGAGTCGAAGTCAAATATATGTGAAATATCTGTTAAGTTCTGATCTCTCTAGCCAACCCAAATCTCAGAATAACCTCTTTACTGAATAAGCAGATGGCACTGGTTTGCTTAAGAGAGTGGTACATAAATGGTCCTATTTTGTAGTATGATTAAGAAAAACTGAAGAGGGCGCCTGGGTGGCCGAGTGAGTTAAAGCCTCTGCCTTCGGCTCAGGTCATGGTTCCAGGGTCCTGGGATCGAGCCCCGCATCGGGCTCTCTGCTTGGTGGGGAGCCTGCTTCCTCCTCTCTCTCTGCCTGCCTCTCTGCCTGCGTGTGATCTTTGTCTGTCAAATAAATAGATAAAATCTAAAAAAAAAAAAAAAAAGAAGAAATAAAAACTGAAGAAATTGGTTAATATTGGCTCAAAAGATCAGTGATCACAGCAACAAAAATAAAATATGCAAACATAAAATTTCTCTAGTTTAGATTTAAAATCTAAATAAAGCAGGTGAGGGAGGAGACATCCATGAATTTCTCAGGTTATTAAGGCAAACAATAGAAACAACATGCTCAGGTTCTTAAACATGCTCATGAAGTCATCCACTAATGACCACTGGCACTGGGAGGCTAATTCTTGAACTGTTTCCCTTCTGTTTTTTATTTTTAATTTTCTCCTTTCATAGGACTGTAACTCAGTAGGGGAATAAGAGTGTGTGCTTTCATTAACTTTAAAAACACTTTACTGAGTGGAAACTAAAACCCCTGAATTAACCCCTTCTAAGAGCAGTATGGGCTTTTGTCACATAAAATTGGTTTTCAACCCAGATTGTACCACTTTATAGCTGCCAGACCTTGGGTATATAAATGACACTTCTTTTCTCACTCAACTACTGTAGTGTTTAACATTAAACAGAGGAGAACATAAACTTTGGATTAGGATAGACTAGAGTCTGAAGACTGTTTGATTAGTGACTTGGGGAAACAATATACTCTGTGGAACCACTGTTGTAAAAGGAGACAATAAATCTGGTAGAGTTGTTTTGAGCAGTAAATAAAATGTAGGAACACGTGGATCGGCTCACAACAGTTACTCCATAAACCAACCCTTTTCAACCCTACTCTCATTCCCCCATCCCATCTGATCCCCCACCCAAACCATACTGTCCCCAAAGTGAGGTTTTATCAAACAGAGCTCAAACGGCATGTGTAAATGATAACCTCGCGCTCATGGCTCCTCTGATCACATTGTGTTGGAAGAGATCCCTGGCAGGTAATTGTGTCTAGATATGAGATAACCATTTGTAAATCAATTTATGTGGAGGAAGATGCAATTGGGGACATGATTGTTGAACAAGAAGATATATATATATATATATATATATATCCATATATATATATATTCTTGTATATATATATCTTCTTGTTCAACAATCATTTATATGTATATAAATATACATATATACATATAAGATATATATGTATATCTTATATGTATATATTAATATGAACACACATATATATACATATATGTGTG
>ML093251.1:0-42851 GCA_003697995.1 Taxidea taxus jeffersonii | reverse complement strand
ATATATGTATATCTTATATGTATATATTAATATGAACACACATATATGTATATATATGTATATATGTATATACATATATGATATATATGTATACACACACACATATATGTGTGTGTGTGTATATATATATATATATATTTTTTTTTTTTAAGACCTTCACACTCACAACCACAGGAAAACAAACATTCACAGAGACTTTAGGAAGAGGAGATTTAAATTAGCACATACAAAAATATCAGTGTGGATTCCAGAGATGGATGTGTGAACAAATGGGGAAAGAATGAGGCAATAGAAAAAGCAGGATCTTGCAGATTTGAGGGCTTACATTCTCTCCACTTCTGTTGTATGTTTCTTCAGTACCCTCTTCTCATGCCTCCTGGACATCTTTATGTTCACTTGAGTCCCTTTAACTTCAACACCAATGTTTCAAAGTGCAAACAACATTTCACCACTAAATTATTTTGCCTCTCCTTATACTGTTTCCATGTTTATGCTTCTTCTCTGAAACCTCCTTTACTCTAGCTCAGGTATGTTGTCTGCTATTATTATTAAAATAAAATGATCCACATATGATTTATTTCCTCAATGAAAATGAGAATGACGTCTTTCCATTCAGCACCAAGAAAGAGGAACTCAAGAAGAAAAAAATAATTTTCTTTTAGTTATTTTTTCTTTAAGCTTTTTTATTTAAACACATAATGTAACACGACCCCTCTCTCCCAAACCCTATCCCCCCACCCCCTCAGTTTGTTTTATGACATTAAGATTCTCTTTTGGTTTGTCTCCCTCCTGATCCCATCTTGTTTCATTTTTTTCTCTTCCTACCACCTTAATCCCCACCCCCATTGCATCTCCACTTCCGCATATCAGGGATATCATGTGATAGTTGTCTTTCTCCAGTTGACTTATTTCGCTAAGCATAAGACACTCTAGTTCCATCCATGTCGTCGCAAATGGTAAGATTTCATTTCTTTTGATGGCTGCATAGTATTCCATTGCATATATGTACCACCTCTTCTTTAACCATTCATCTGTTGATGGACATCTAGGTTCTTTCCATAACTTGGCTATTGTGGACATTGCTGCTATAAACATTCGGGTACACGTGCCCCTTTGGATCACTACGTTTGTATCTTTAGGGTAAATACCCAGTAGTGCAATCGCTGGGTCATAAGGTAGCTCTATTTTCAATTTTTTGAGGAACCTCCATGCTGTTTTCCAGAGTGGTTGCACCAGCTTGCATTCCCACCAACAGTGTAGGAGGGTTCCCCTTTATCCACATCCTTGCCAACATCTGTCATTTCCTGACTTGTTCATTTTAGCCATTCTGACTGGTGTAACGTGGTATCTCATTGTGGTTTTGATTTGTATTTCTCTGATGCCCAGTGATGTGGAGCACTTTTTCATGTGTCTGTTGGCCATCTGGATGTCTTCTTTGCAGAAATGTCTGTTCATGTCCTCTGCCCATTTCTTGATTGGATTATTTGTTCTTTGGGTGTTGAGTTTGCTAAGCTCTTTGTAGATTTTAGATACTAGCCCTTTATCTGATATGTCATTTGCAAATATCTTTTCCCACTCTGTCAGTTGTCTTTTGGTTTTGTTGACTGTTTCCTTTGCTGTGCAAAAGCTTTTGATCTTGATGAAGTCCCAATAGTTCATTTTTTCTCTTGTTTCCCTTGCCTTTGGCGTTGTTCCTAGGAAGAAGTTGCTGCGGCTGAAGTCGAAGAGGTTGCTGTCTGTGTTCTCCTCAAGGATTTTGATGGATTCCTTTCTCACGATGAGGTCCTTCATCCATCTTGTATCTATTTTCATGTTTGGTGTAAGGAAATAGTCCAATTTCGTTTTTCTGCATATGGCTGTACAATTTTCCCAATACTATTTCTTGAAGAGGCTGCCTTTTTTCCATTGGCTATTCTTTCCTGCTTCTTTTAAGATTATTGACAATAGAGTTGAGGGTCTATTTCTGGGCTCTCTATTCTCTTCCATTGGTCTATGTGTCTGTTTTTTGCCAGTACCATACTGTCTTGATGATGACAGCTTTGTAGTAGAGCTTTAAGTCTGGAATTGTGATGCCACCAACTTTGGCTTTCTTTTTCAATATTCCTTTGGCTATTCGAGGTCTTTTCTGGTTCCATATAACTTTTAGGATTATTTGTTCCATTTCTTTGAAAAAATTGGATGGGATTTTGATAGGCATTGCATTAAATGTGTAGATAGCTTTAGGTAGCATAGACATTTTCACAATATTTATTCTTCCAATCCATGAGCATGGAACATTTTTTCATTTCTTTGTGTCTTCCTCAATTTCTTTCATGAGTACTTTATAGTTCTCTGAGTATAGATTCTTTGCCTCTTTGGTGAGGTTTATTCCTAGGTATCTTATGGTTTTGGGTGTAATTGTAAATGGGATTGACTCCTTAATTTCTCTTTCTTCTGTCTTGTTGTTGGTGTAAAGAAATGCAACTGATTTCTGTGCATTGATTTTATATCCTGACACTTTACTGAATTCCTGTACAAGCTCTAGCAGTTTTGGAGTGGAGCCTTTTGGGTTTTCCACATATAGTATCATATCATCTGCAAAGAGCGATAGTTTGACTTCTTCTTTGCCGATTTGGATGCCTTTAATTTCTTTTTGTTGTCTGATTGCTGAGGCTAGGACTTCTAGTACTATGTTGAATAGCAGTGGTGATAGCGGACATCCCTGCCGTGTTCCTGACCTTAACGGAAAAGCTCTCAGTTTTTCTCCATTTAGAATGATACTTGCAGTGGGTTTTTCATAGATGGCTTTGATAATATTGAGGTATGTGCCTTCTATCCCTACACTTTGAAGAGTTTTGATTAGGAAGGAATGTTGTACTTTGTCAAATGCTTTTTCAGCATCTATTGAGAGTATCGTATGGTTCTTGTTCTTTCTTTTGTCAATGTATTGTATCACATTGATTGATTTGCGGATGTTGAACCAACCCTGCTGCCCTGGAATAAATCCCACTTGGTCGTGGTGAATAATCCTTTTAATGTACTCTTGGATCCTATTGGCTAGTATTTTGGTGAGAATTTTCGCATCTATGTTCATCAAGGATATTGGTCTGTAATTCTCTTTTTTGATGGGATCCTTGTCTGGTTTGGGGATCAAGGTGATGCTGGCCTCATAAAATCAGTTTGGAAGTTTTCCTTCCATTTCTATTTTTTGGAACAGTTTCAGGAAAATAGGAAATAATTCTTCTTTCAATGTTTGGTAGAATTCCCCTGGGAAGCCATCTGGCCCTGGGCTTTTGTTTGTTGGGAGATTTTTGATGACTGTTTCAATCTCCTTACTGGTTATGGGCCTATTCAGGTTTTCTATTTCTTCCTGGTTCAGTTTTGGCAGTTTATATGTCTCTAGGAAAGCATCCATTTCTTCCAGATTGTCGAATTTGTTGGCATAGAGTTGTTCATAATATGTTCTTATGATTGTTTGTATTTCTTTGGTGTTGGTTGTGATCTCTCCTCTTTCATTCATGATTTTATTTATTTGGGTCCTTTCTCTTTTGTTTTGGATAAGTCTGGCCAGGGGTTTATCAATCTTATTAATTCTTTCAAAGAACCAGCTCCTAGTTTCATTGATTTGTTCTATTGTTTTTTTGGTTTCTATTTCATTGATTTCTGCTTTGATCTTTATTATTTCTCTTCTCCTGCTGGGTTTAGGCTTTCTTTGTTGTTCTCTCTCGAGTTCCTTGAGGTGTAGGGTTAGGTTGTGTATTTGAGACCTTTCCTGTTTCTTGAGATAGGCTTGTATCGCTATATATTTTCCTCTCAGGACTGCCTTTGCTGTGTCCCACAGATTTTGGACCGTTGTGTTTTCATTAACATTTGTTTCCATGCTTTTTTTTTTTTTTCAATTCTTCTTTAATTTCCTGGTTGACCCATTCATTCTTTAGAAGGATGCTGTTCAGTCTCCATGTATTTGTGCTCTTTCTAAATTTCGTCTTGTGATTGAGTTCTAGCTTCAGAGCATTGTGGTCTGAAAATATTCACGGAATGATCCCAATCTTTTGATACCGGTTGAGCCCTGATTTATGACCCAGGATGTGATCTATTCTGGAGAATGTTCCATGAGTACTAAAGAAGAATGTGTATTCTGTTGCTTTGGGATGGAATGTTCTGAATATATCTGTGATGTCCATCTGTTCCAGTGTGTCATTTAAGACCTTTATTTCCTTGTTGATCTTTTGCTTGGATGATCTGTCCATTTCAGTGAGGGGAGTGTTAAAGTCTCCTACTATTATTGTATTCTTGTCAATGTGTTTCTTTGATTTTGTTATTAATTGGTTTATATAGTTGGCTGCTCCCATGTTAGGGGCATAGATATTTAAAATTGTTAGATCTTCTTGTTGGACAGACCCTTTGAGTATGATATAGTGTCCTTCCTCATCTCTTATTATAGTCTTTGGTTTAAAATCTAATTGATCTGATATAAGGATTGCCACCCCAGCTTTCTTCTGATGTCCATTAGCATGGTAAATTGTTTTCCACCCCCTCACTTTCAATCTGGAGGTGTCTTCAGGTCTAAAATAAGTTTCTTGTAGGCAGCATATGGATGGGTTTTGTTTTTTTTATCCATTCTGAAACCCTGTGTCTTTTCATTGGGGCATTTAGCCCATTTCCATTCAGGGTAACTATTGAGAGATATGAATTTAGTGCCATTCTATTGTCTGTATGGTGACTGTTGCTGTATATTGTCTCTTCCTTTCTGCTCTAATACTTTTAGGGGCTCTCTTTGCTTAGAGGACTCCTTTCAATATTTCCTGTAGAGCTGCTTTAGTGTTTGCAAATTCTTCCAGTTTTTGCTTGTCCTGGAAGCTTTTTATGTCTCCTTCTATTTTCAATGATAACATAGCTGGATATAGTATTCTTGGCTGCATGTTTTTCTCATTTAGTGCTCTGAATATATCATGCCGGTTCTTTCTGGCCTGCCAGGTGTCTGTGGATAAGTCTGCTGCCAATCTAATATTTTTACCATTGTATGGTACAGACTTCTTGTCCTGGGTTGCTTACAGGATTTTCTCTCCATCGCTAAGACTTGTAAATTTTACTATTAGAGGACAGGGTGTCGACCTATTCCTATTGATTTTGAGGGGTGTTCTCTGCACCTCCTGGATTTTGATGCTTGTTCCCTTTGCTATATTAGGGAAATTCTCTACAATAATTCTCTCCAATATACCTTCTGCTCCTCTCTCTCTTTCTTCTTCTTCTGAAATCCCAATTATTCTAATGTTGTTTTGTCTTATGGGATCACTTATCTCTCAAATTCTCCCCTCGTGGTCCAGTAGTTGTTTGTCTCTCTTTTGCTCAGCTTCTTTATTCTCTGTCATTTGGTCTTCTATATCACTAATTCTTTCTTCTGCCTCATTTGTCCTAGCAGTAAGAGCCTCCATTTTTGATTGCACCTCATTAATAGCTTTCTTGATTTCAACTTGGTTAGATTTTAGTTCTTTTATTTCTCCAGAAAGGGCTTTTATTTCTCCAGACAGTGTTTATCTAATATCTTCCATGCCTTTTTCGAGCCCGGCTAGAACCTTGAGAATCGTCATCCTGAATTCCAGATCTGACATATTACCAATGTCTGTATTGGTTAGGTCCCTAGCCTTCGGTCCTGCCTCCTGTTCTTTTTTTTGTGTTGAGTTTTTCCGCCTTGTCATTTTGTCCAGGTAAGAATCTGTTGTTCTCCTTGTTAAGTGAACTTGATCTTGGCTGGATTTCTTGTTGATCTTCTGGGGGAGGGGCCTGTTGTAGTGATTCTCAAGTGTCTCTGCCCCAGGCAGAATTGCACCGCCCTTACCAGGGGCCTGGCTAAGTAATCCTCTCAGGTTCGCTTTTGGGAGCTTTTGTTCCCTGAACGCTTTCCGTAGATTTCTAGAGGACGGGAATGAAAATGGCGGCCTCCCAATATCCAGCTCGGAGGAGCTGAGAGCTAGGGGCCCCAGTCTTCAGTGTGCCTTCAGAGAAAAGCGCTTAGTCACTCCAGTCTCCCCAGCCCCTGGCCGCGCTTGGAGAAAAGCGTATGTAATCAGTCCCATCTCACTGGCTTCTGGCTGTGCTCTGAGGTCACCCAGTCTGTGACCAAGTGTCTCTATCTCTGGTAGAGTCCTACCTGGAGTCTCCGAACCCTGTAGATCCCTGAGCTCTCCCAGGTCCGAGTCTTTCCGGATCTTGTGGGGACCCCTCACACAGAGCACAGCCTGTGTCACAGACCATGGCTCTAGGAAACCCCGAGTTGAGAGCTCAGTCCTTGGCTCTGTCTCCGCAGCCGGCTTCCCTGCTCTAATACCTGTGAGCTCTGTGACACTCAGACACCCCCGATCCTTCTATGACCCTACGGGACCTGAGTCCACGCTGTCCCCGTGAGGTCTTCACCCCAGTTTAGCCTCTGGAGTGATGTCCCTCCATGGAGCAGACTTTTAAAAGTCCTGATTTTGTGCTTCATTGTTCCGCCACTTGCCGGGAGCTGGCCCCTCCCCCCAGGGTCTATCTTACCGTCGCATTGGTTTCACTTCTCCGCTTGTCCTACCTTTTAGAAGTGGTCTATTTTCTGTTTCTAGAATTGTTGTTCTTCTTCTCTTCGATCTCCTGTTGGATTCATAGGTGTTCGGAATGGTTTGATAGGCTATCTAGCTGATCTCCTGCTGCCTGATGTCGCCTCAGCCTGCTACTTCTCTGCCATCTTGAAATGTCCCCTTTAGTTATTATTGATCAGCATAAACATACTGAGAGATTGACTACTTTCTTTTGGGCTCAATGAAAATTTGAGATAAGAATTGTTACTTTCTTGATGATTTCATATATCTAGGACATATGTACACACAACAAAAAATGAAATAACGATTCCAAACTATCTAACAAGATAGTACCAGAATGATCCATAGTTAACTGTTGGATAAATGGCATAGAGATAACACTTGCTGTAAGAACCAATTACAGAAAGAGTTCTGGCATGGCACTGACTGTTCAAAACAGATGGAACTTGAACACTAACTTTTGGACAATTTGCAGAAAGAAGAAAAGATGTGAAATCTTCCATTGGGAAAACTACTTGAGCAAAGTTAAATAGCAAGAATAAAGAAGTTGTCTCTGGAGCAATGAGTAAATAAGTTTGCCTTCAAGAGAAGCGATTTTGAGAAACTAGAGCAAAGAGACAGTCTGGTGTAGCAGCTATGGAAGTGTATCCCAAGCAAAGTAATTTGTTGTAAATAAGCAAGAAATAATTTATAAAATAGGCAAAGAGAAATGCAATATTAATATATGGGTACTTTTAAAAAACAAACTACGTTTTTAGAGCAGGGAAACTACATTGTAATATAGTATAATGGTTGATACATGAACTTATGCATTTGTTAAAACACAGAACTAACAACACAAAAAATAAAAATTAATGTAAACAATGAATTTAATTTCATAATGACAAATCAATATTGATTCATCAGTTGTGACAAATATAGCACACCAGTGCAGAATATTAATGATAAGGGAAGCACTGGGCAGAGTGAGACAGGGTGAATGGAAACTGGCTGTAACACCTGTTCAATTTTCTGTAAACCTAAACCTGCTCTACAAATGAACATTATTAATTTAAACAGAATTATATTTATAGAGGGAAGGCAACATCTGATAGTCTACATAGCTTCTCAAAACATTCTATTTTATATAATTCCCCCAAAAAATCTAATCAGAGTCATGTGACCATTCTATAGCTTCAAAATTACGTCTTGCCTACTACAGATTTTCTCTTCTTCACAGAATTTTGCAAACTTTTTATTTATTTTTGGGAATCCTCTTGATTTTTAAACTAAGATCGTGCACTTAACTGATCATTTTGTTTGCTTCCATGAGTTGTTGTCTTGGTTGAGTTACCAAGCTACATCTTGTGTTTTATTTGGGAAAGTGGGTATTGTTAGAATGTGTGGCCTTTTCCTGATTTTAATAACAATCTTATAATAGTCCTGGAATTGTTTATGGTCCCTCAGTCTAGAAATAATGAATATATATTCAAATTTAAAAATATAAAATAATATTATTAATATGTCATAATAGATTTTCAAAAAATAATAAAAGTAAATAAACTATTACTGCCCACCTAGGGTGTTATTTAAATTTATATAAGTAGGCAGTATATATATATTTTTTTGTCTTCAGGCATTGTTTCATACTATGATGCTTTAAAAATGCATCTTTCCTTTGAGCCATAAAATAAAGAGTCTAAACCTTGGTGAGGGATTTCTATAACATACTGCTTTCCAGATGAACTTTGTTTCATCTTTCCTTGAAAAGTGATATGATATAGCTGAAAATAAACAGGAGAGATTGGAGGGAACATTAGTTTTGTTTTCCTGTTGTAATGAATTATTATAACTCAATGTTTTAAAAAAACTGCCACTCGGTCTGCTTGTGCCCGTTCACTCTCTCTCCCTCTCTCTCTGACAAATAAATAAATAAAATCTTAAAAACAAAACAAAACAAAACAACAACAAAAAAAAGACAAATGCATTCTCTTAAAATTCTGAAGGTCAAGTGTTCAAAGTGAGTGTTAGTACAGGGCTAAAATCAAGGTATTGGCAAGGCTTCATTCATTCTACAGGCTTTAGGGGAGAATCTGCTGCCTTGCTTTCTCTAGCTTTTGGAGGGAACTCATGCCTCTTGGTTTGGAGCCTCTTTCTCCATCTTCAAATTATATCACTTCAACCGAAGTTTTCATTATTGTGTTACCTTCTTTGACTTTGATCTTTCCTGTATCTCTCTTATAAGGATCCATAAGACTATACAAAGTCAACTTGAATAATCCAGGATAATTTCCCCATACCAATCTCTTCAATTTAATCCCATCTTCCAAGTGTCTTTTTCCAAGGCTTTTTCTGGAAATTGGATGTGGATATTTTTGTGGGTCCATTATTCCAGCTACTACAGAGGGCTACATCATAAGGTGAGTATAGATGATTGAGGAATAGAAGAAAAGAGTCAGGCAGATAAAGAGGTTAAAAGATAAAAGGGAGTCCTAAAAATGGGAAAGTAAAGACACAAAAGGTATCAGTAAGCTTAAGTCCACACTGAACAGGGAGGGTTTATTTTTAATGAAGTCTATTTTTAAGATGATCCTTGCAGACATGCCATTTGAAAAACACAAAATACAGATTTTTAGTTACCTCCCTTGTGCTTCCCTAGCAATTGTAATAACTAATGTGGAAATTCATTTTCAATTTTAGTTTGCCATGCAGCTCTATGAATTGTGAAGGATTTGAAGAAGAAAGTACTAGGTAATGTGATTTTTGACCATATTATGCAAATGAGCCCTTCACTTTCTGTCTATGTTCAACTTTTGAACAGAAAAGTTACACATTACTTTAAATGATTTAGTGTAGAAAATTTTGTTCATTTTCCCCAACAAAGAGATGATTATATTAAACCTGATGTAAGTAAAATTTCTATTCCAAAATATCAGAGTTACCAGGAAGTTGATATTTTGAACATACGGTGGTATTGTTTTATGTCAAATATTGATTTTGAGTGGAGCAACACACCTAGGTTGGAATCATGCTTGTACTTAGTAATCATTTCATCTGAGTCTCAATTTTCTTATTCAACACATGGGTATACTAATCCCTTCCTCATTAGTGAGATTGATAATAGATTAAATAATATGTAAAATGCACCTGATATATAATAGTAGCCATTAATTATTGACTGATCCCTCATGGGCCAGTACATGGCAATCAGAATTAAGGAAATATATGATATTCATTAATCTAAAATTCATTATTGAATATCTGTAATATGTTGGGCTTAAGGATGAAGCTTGTGAAAACAAGAATACATGTCCTGAGGAAAGAGCTCAGTCTTCCTTGCCCATGCTGAGCTCCTAGTACTTAGCAAAAGTAGGTTTTCATTTTAGTGTCCATTTAATTAATCCATGGATGAATAGTATGCAGCTTGTTCAATCAAAATTCTCACCGTCTTCTTACTAGGGTCAGGGAAAACAAAATGAAATAAATGATTATAACAAATATTAGAAGTTTATATTTAAAAGGAACATTAAGAAATTTGGGGAACTAAAGGGAATAGTTACTGGGAGAAAACTCTGATTTCCCACCAGGCACAAAGTTGGAGAAGTGCATTTTAGGGAACTGGAACATTATTTGTATAGGAAGGAGAGAGTGGAGATATTATCTGGGAAGTAAGGGAGATTTTAAAATATTTACAATGGACATCAGAAAAAGAGGCTGAGTAGACATTTTCAAGTATCCATCACTCCATCAAAGAGACAGAATGAGCTAAAGAATTAACTGTGTTGTGATTCAGGGAAACAAGTCTACAGCATCCAAGGGAATTCTGAATCTGGGAAAAGGCCACTTTGAAATGGTAGGGAATTTGTGGCATTTTTACTTTTCATTGCCCTACCTTCTGTCAGGCTGATAGTGGTCTTAAAGAGGTTGGACCCAAGTCCCAGTGTGGCACCCTGGTCCCTAGTTCTTCCAGGAAAGAACAGGCCTCATTTGCAAGGAATTACGGTTCTGCTTTTGTTTTTGTTTTTCTATTCTTTTGTTTGTTTCTTGTGTGTGTGTGTGTGTGTGTGTGTGTGTGTGTGTGTTTGTTGTTGTTGTTGTTTTGGGGTTTTTTGTTTGTTTGTTTGTTTCTTTGTTTTTCTATTCTAACTTGTCTGAAAACCACTAGATAGACTGATGCCAGGTGCTCATCTCCATTTTACATAATGCAGAAAAGCAGCAGGTATTTCTTCAAAGTATTGTAAGGTAAGCAAGAAGCTTATAGCTTCCCAGGGCAAAAGATCAGTGTTGAGGTATACAATAGAATGCCAAAGGTTTGAAAGCAAAAGCTGGAGAGTTTCTTTGAGAAATTAACATATTTAAAAGCATCCATGAATACTGTGGAATTAAAAACAAAACAAAACATTCATGCCCAATGGCAAGATGCATGTTTAGAAAAGACCTAAGGACACCCTAAACTTTCACCTCTGGGTGATTTGTAAGCAAAGTGCAAGCAGGATATCAAGACGAAGGCAGAGGTATAAACAATTTGGCTAGGCACTGAACGAATATTCCAGCATAAAAATAAAAGCTAAAGACGAAAACTTCTTGTTCATTCGTTTGTGTTTTCTTTCTTTCTCCCTTTACTTATTTATTTTTTTTTTTATTTTACATTTTCTTCTTCTGTTATTTGCTTTTTGACTCTTAGCCAAAATTTCTCTCAAAAATGAACAGACATTGCAGACACCATACCAAAGAAAACAAATTTAAAATATAATTTGGAAAAATCACTAAATAAGAAGAGCCTATAGAGAGCAATAAAAACAAAACATAGAATTTCCAGAATTACTACATTATAACATCCAAAATTTCCTATTTTCAACAAAAGCTATGAAACAAAACATGGGAAAAAAAAAAAAAGAAAGTAAGGCCCATTCATAGATGAAATTAACAAAACTATCCCTAAGGAAGCATTGACTTTGACATTATTAGATATATATTGTATTCTAATTTTTAAATATTTTATTTTATTTATTTGACAGAGAGAGACAGCAAGAGGGAAAACACAAACAGGGGGAGTGGGAGAGGGAGAGCAGGCTTCCCGCTGAGCAGGGAGCCTGGTGTTGGGATTGATCCCAGGACCCTGGGATTATGACCTGAGCCAAAGGCAGATACTTAAGGAGTGAGCCATCCAGGTGCTGCTAGATACATAATTTAAATTATACATTTTACCTATGTTCAAAGTGCTCAAGGAAACTGAGCCAAGTGAGTTTTCACAAGGGTGTGAAGACCATTTGATGAGGAAAGAGTCATTTCTTCAATAAATGGTGCTGGGAAAATAGGGTAGCCACATGCAAAGCAATGAAATTGAGCTCTGACCTTACACCACATACAAAAATTAATTCAAAAATGGACCAGTGACATAAATGTAACAGTGAAACCATAAACCTCTTACAGGAAAAGAGTAAGGGTAAATCTTTATGACTTTGGATTTGGTAGTGGATCCTTACATGTAACACAGAAAGCACAAATGACAAAAGGAAAAAAATGGATAAATTAGACATTATCAAACTTTAAAACTTTTGCACATCAAAGTACCTTATCAAGAAAGTGAATAAGCCATCTATAAAAGGGGAGGAAATATTTGGAAGTTATAAATCCCACAAAGGTCTAGTATTCAGAATATATAAAGAATTCTTATAACTCAGCAATAAAAGACAAGTGACCAATTTTTCTAAATGGGAAAATTACTTAAAATTTCTTCAGTAAATATATTTGAATGACCAATAAGCATATGAACAAAAACTTAGCATCTTTAGTCATTAAGAAAATGAAAATCAAAACTACATGGAAGTGCTATTTTACAGCAGTAGGAAAGCTATAATTAAAACAAATAAAAGAGGAAATAGCAAGTCTTGGTGAAGATGTGGAGATATTACAATCCCCATACATTGCTGTTGGGGGTGTAAAATGATTTAACTTCTCAGGGAAATAGTTTTGTGTTCCTTGAAAAGTTAAACATAGAATTTTCATATGACCCAATAGATGTACTCCTGAGTATGTACCCTAAAGGATTGAAAACAGGTACTAAAACAAATACAGGTGCACACATAAGTCATAGCAGCATTACTCATAATAACTAAATGATGGAACTAATCCAAATGTCCATTAATAAAAAAACAAATAAATAAACAAAACTGTGTTTGTACATGCAATGAAATATTATACAGACATGAAGAGCAAAATATCCATTCATGCAACAATGAACTTCAAAAATAAACAGGCTAAGTAAAAGAAGTCAGAAAAAGAGGTGCAATTCCACTTATATGAAATATTCAAAACAAATAGGTGTTAAGAAAAGGCATTGGTAGTTACCAAGGCCCAGAGAAAGGCAGAAAAGGGCAACAACCATGTCATGGGTTTCTTGGTTGGATTTATGAGAACATTTTGGAACTAGAAAGAGGTGGCAGTTGCACAGCATTGACATTTTAGTAAATGTCACTTGAATTGTTGAAAATGGTTAATTTTATGTTATATCAATTTCAACCCAGTGAAAATATTAAGGAACCCCTCATATGTACTGGCAAATTAATAATAAACTTATGGCTTTATAAAATCACACAGTGTGAAAAAATTAAAATGACATATATGAGATCTTTGATACACCCAGGGTTCATTGTTCTGGACATGTATCAGATTAATCTTTTGAGACTAATGTAGTTTGAGGCAATGCAGACTTTGACAACAGGGAAGATATTCCCAAGAAAGGAGGAGAAAATAAAACATTGAGTGGATACTAAATGACAGTAGGGATACCGGTATTTCTTATGTTTTTAAATATTCTCTGAGAATGTAATTTTCCATGAACATAGAGAAATCCTTATTTACGAATGTGGAAAGTATAGCTGTTGTAGAGTTATGAATGTGTAAAATAAAATAAAATGATAAATGCATGCATTTTAAGAAAGGCTATTTCAGTATACATTTGATGGTGAAATGCCATCAGGCATGAACTTTCAAACAAAACAAAACAAAAAAACCCAATGTGCTTAAATGATATGTCTTTGACAAATCTTTCCTAAATATCCAAGTCCTAAAAACTCATTTTCCTTTTCCTTAATCATGTAACACTTTGTCTAAAAGCATTGTCTAAAAGAAATATGGGTCAATATTGTGAAATGGATATGTCATTTTTAATATTATAAGTAACTATATTAAAAATACAAAAAGTAATAAATAAATACAGTACAGTTTATTTTATTGCTATATTTATTTAACCCAAAATCCAAAATATCATTTCAATATATAATCAATATAAAATATTTGAGATATTTTACATTTCCTTCTTCATATTAGTTTTCCTAAAACAGGCAGGTGTGTATTTTACACCTACTCTATATCTAAAATCAGACTTTTGGTTGAGGGTTCCATACAGTATTGAACACTGGTAAAGCACTTAAATTATAATATTAAAGTATGGTATTATCATTATTCACATATTCAAAAAGTCATTAATCTATGGCTCATCTACTCAATATGAAACCATGCAGCTAACAGAAGTGTTTATAAAGTATTCTAATAACATAAAAAGTATATAGCTTAAACTTTTAATTAGAAAAATTTAAAAATACAGAATAACCATAATCTTGAAAACTAAAACTAAATATGCATTTTCCTCTTCTGTCCTTTCTTCCTGCCTCCCTCTCTTCCTTCCTTCATTTCTTCTTTCCTTCCTTCCTTCCTTCCTTCCTTCCTTTCTTTTCCCTTCCTTCTGTGTAAGGATATTTTACAAGTAACTGATACAAATTTGCTCCATAACATTGGTGCCTTCTATTTGTGGTAATATCTGAACTGCATCCAAAGGCACACTTTCACAATGGGTCTGTAAATTGATACTCACATAACACATGTCTGAAAGTACTGATATCTTATTAAGATTTGTTATAACAAATGTTAACTTTCTGATTTAATTTCTTTTATACCTCAACTATTGAATTATATTACTAGTATTTACTGTTAAATTACACTTGCTTATTTTGTTGTGCTGGGTCCCTCATCAGGTGCAATGTGTAAGAGTTGACTCTAAGATATATTCACTGATTCTACTTATTTTTCCTGATTATTTTTTTTCTTTATTACCTAAATGTGGAGTGAATGCTGTTTGATTTTTGTTTTTTAAAGAAAAATAATAAAAGCATTTTAGTTTATAAGTCTTCCTCTGAGCTTAGCTTCAAGAAGTATATACATATGATGTTATATATTGAATATATAATGTATTACTCTTGGCTTCAAAAATATATATATAACATATAATGTGTCACTTCTTTGTTAAGTAGTATATTATTGAATGTTCAATTTTGCTCAAACTTTTGACAAAATAGATATCTATACATGCACAGAAAATGTGTTCTAACAGAAAGAGATAGCTAATACAATAATTATTAGTGGAGCAAGTTAGACAGTGATAAGTACAAAGATAAATGAAATAGAGACATTAGGAATGTCTGGGGCAATGGTTGTAGTAACGGAGTAGCTTTGGTAAGCCTCATTGAGAAGTTGAAATTTAAGTAAAACAATTAAAGGAAGCAAGGGAGTTATCCAAACATTTCTATGGTAGAAAGGTGTTTTAGACAGAGACAAGAGCAGAGCAGAGGATGGTGTGTTCAAGAAGTGGCCAGAAATGTAGGTGCTAAAGCATGAGAGTAAGAGGGAGAATCATAGATGAGAGCATCAGAAAGGAAAGGAGCCTAGCTCCTGTAAGAACTTGAAGCCACTCTAATACCACTTGCTTTCACTCTATCACATGGGGAGAGTTATCAGGGGGTTGTGCATGAAGGTAAAATGATCTGACTTCTGTTTCAAATGATTGCCTATCTGCTATGTTGGGAATACAGTCTTAGTAGGAAAGAGTGAAAAGTGGGTGTGTTAACAGACATGTGCAATAATCCTAGTAGAGATTAATCATAACTCAAATATAAAGAATGAAGAAAGAAGTATTCGGATCCCAAGTCCAAGTTAAAGATAGAAATTGCCATGAAACATGGCCTTTATCATTCTGACTCTTTGAAATTAATGAGCAGTTGCTTGAAGGAAAGTATGCAGTAAAAGTTCTATAAACATTTTAAAAATGTATGTGTTAAGATATAATATTTTAATGCCCATAATTTTAATATTATTTAAGTTAAACATATATTCAGTTACCATAATTAAACTTTGTCTTCTTGGTTTGTCATAAACTAAAGTTTGTATGTTAAACACTCTACTATGTGCCTATCTTGTTGATTTTTCCTTCCATTTCAGTTAATTTTTGTTGTACAAATTTTAATGCTGTGTTACTTGATACAAAAAGATTTATGAGTTATATTTTCTTTGTGGTTTCCCACTTTTATGAAAATAAAATAAATGTCTTTCAGTGCTTTAAAAATTTCTACTATCCACTATAAACATTTTCAAACCTGTTTTGAGGGTTTTGTTGCTCAGCTTTATTTGATATATTTACCTATCCTTTTTTTTTTTTGTAAAGATTTTTTTTTTAAGATTTCATTTATTTATTTGACAGACAGAGATCACAAGTAGGCCGAGAGTCAGGCAGAGAAAGAGAGGAGGAAGCAGGCTCTCCACTGAGCAGAGAGCCTGACGTGGGGCTCCATCCCAGGACCCTGAGACCATGACCTGAGCCAAAGGCAGAGGCTTTAACCTACTGAGCCACCCAGGTACCCCTCCCATCCTTTCTTTTTATCCATTTTTTTTTTTAAATAATTTCAGGTATACCATGAGCAAGATGCACATAGATTATCTTGTTTCAAATGTTCCTAGATGTACTTCCTTCTTACAAAACACGTGCCATGGAAATATTTGAAAGCCATGTACATGAGAACCTGGGCTATAAAAAATACTTTACTGTAAGAACTCTACTTTGCAAGAAGTGGACTGTTATATTAAGTATCATGACTAATGCAATATATTTGTTAAAACTTTAGAAAAAAACAATGAGAAAAAATTCAAAAACCTCATCTGGGAAAAAAAAAAAAAAACTTGGAAAGTGTAATGTTTACATTGCTACAATATCCCTCAAATGAGGAAATCTTTAAATTCCTTCCCCAAATAGATTTCATATTCTGGTTTAGCTTGTGAGAATATCTCAAGAAAAGGACATAATTAGCACATTTGTTAGAGGAGTTCCATTCTGTCCACCAGATGACTTGCATCCTTCTTTGTATTTTAGATATGCTGAGTTCACTTGGACAATGTCTGCTTTGTTTTGATTGTCTTGATATCCTTGATACATGTACTATTAGAATTTCCCACGAGAGAATTATATTTCTTCACCCTCACTGAATCATAAACGGACATGCACTTCGCTTTGGTCAATAAAAATTAATAGAACTAACACATACCACTTCTAAGCATAAGCTATAATTTCCATTGCATCATTGTATATTTCCTCTCTTACTACATTGATCTGACCCAGATTAAGGCAATTCTATTAGATTACATATCAGAATGAAGAAAATGTACAACAACTACCCTTGATGGACATGTAATATGAGAAAGAGAGAAATGCATTGTCATACCACTGAGAATTTGGTTTTGTTTGGCTTTGTTATGTAATTTTGGCACTAATGACTGAAGCCAATACAGAAATCATTACCATAAAGTGGGTTTTACTGTAACAACTACAAAGTGAAATATGTAACTATTGCTCCAAGTCCAATGAAAAGCATGCTGAAAAAACAATTATTGGAAACTGGCAAAAAGACAACTCACATAACAAAGTGGCATAATATTTGTGTATCACTAGCAGGGCTGTGGAAACCATTTAATCTACTGAATAAATGTACGGCTTTTGATGAAGAGTTGGGGAAGTTATAAACATGACTTGAATGCTATCAGTTGCATTGGCATTGATTTTTCAAGAAACAGAAAAAAACTCAGAAAAAAATTGGAACATAATTAAGCAGGAATTACAGGGAACACAGACTTTAGACTTGTAGACTTGGAAGATGGAAGTGATTTTCATTTATAATTGGTAAAAGAGAAAAGTAGTAATGTCCTTAAGCCACAAAGTAGTATTAAAACCAAGCTTTATGTAAAGGATTAAATCAAATCTATTGTAATCACAAACTTTGTTACAAATGTTTGAATTTATTATATGAGAAAGGCACATAGCCTTCTTCTCATAGAATCCTGATACATTCAATATTTCTGTAATCAACCTGGAGTGACTAGCAAGTCCAGAAAATAAGTAGCAGTAAAACAGTTGCCATTTGGAAAAGACTGGAAGGAATAAAGTAGATGAAAGATTATCTAAGCTTTTGAGTCTTGGTTTGCTCAGTGAACAAGTTTGAATCAAAAAGTACATAACATTTAAGACTCAACTGATGGTTAAGTCACTGATTTCTTATGAAGATGTAGTCTGAGAAAGCTTCTTATTTACCTGATCTTTAACGCCCTCTTCAGATGGGCCAGAAGGGTAATAGGAAAGGAAGGTCCTCAGAACAGAGCCAAGAGTCATGAAGTACATGACTGGAAAGAAAAACTAAAGCTTAATTAAGAAATATGGCCATCTCCAGTGATCCCATAATATCTCCTTATTAAGATTCCATAAATAGTATGGACCAGTGACTTCCATGTGGTTGACTCTATTTATTTTTATAGTGAAAGTGGTAAATATAATTATGCTACACGCATTTTATCACCCTATTTCAGAGGATTAGGACATAAAACTACACATCACAGAATATTATTCAGCCATGAAAAAATAATGAAATCTTGTCATTTGGCACAATGATGGATCTAGAGGGTATTGTACTAAGTGAAATAAGTCAGTCAGAGAAAGAAAAATATCATATGATTTCATTCATATGTGAAATTTAGGAAACAAAACAAAAAAAAATCAGAGAGCAGAAAAAAAGAGGGAGGCAGATCAGGAAATAGACTTAACTATAGAGAATAAATTGATCTTTGCTGGAGGGGAGGTGGGTGAGGAGATGGGTGAAATAGGTGATGGGGATTAAGGAGGGCACTTGCTGTGATAAACACTAGATGTTGTATGGAATTATTGAATCACTATATTGCACATTTGAAACTAATATAACACTGTATGTTAACTATGCTACAATTAAAATAAAATAAAAAAGACAAATACAAGAAAAAAATAAACTAGAAACCATATTTTCCCTAAATCATGAGATCCTGAGTTTTGAGGCTAGACTATATGATTGTATAGCACTGTTAGATGTTTTCACTTCAGAAGAGGGGGTAATATTTTCTTGTGGAAAGTGAATAATTTTGTGTTCAAGAAGATGGACAGTTTTAAATTTCATTACAAATCCCAAATAGTCTTTGGTCCTAACCATGAATTTTAATTATTAACTATTATGTATTAACATTAATCTTAGTCATGTTCCTTTTCCCATGGCTATTTGAATTATGATTGGGGGAGACACAGCCTACTTGCAAACAGATGCTTTAAGAGCCATTTTCTGGTATCCTGTGCCATGATAATAAGTTTTATAGAGTTAGTTTCATTAGCCTGGGTTTCAAGAGGAAAAAAAAAAAAAACTATGAGGGAGATGTGATGTGAGAAATAAATAAACCTTTTTTGAAAGTCCATGCAATTTGAGGGTTTTTGGTAGCAGAGCAAAAGGATATGAAATCTAAACATGATGCAAGCCCACCTTAGATCTAAATCCATTTTATTTACCCCAGGAACACATTAATTATTTTAAATTTTTTTATCATTTTTACAAAAAATGATAATTAAAACATCTTTATTTCCTTTATCTCTTTTGAAATACAAATTTCAAAATTTGTATTTATCTCTTCAAATTTCAAAATTTCCTTTATCTCTTTTGAAAAACAAAGATTATAAGAAGAAAGCTAAACCAAATAATTACATGACTATGAACCCAAATTGTGTATCACTCCACAAGTAAGTACTATCTCCTCGATGTCAGCACACTGACCGTTTAGCTGATAGACAAGTTCTGACTAGGTCCACAGGCCAAGAGAAAGGGGAACAACTTCACTGAATATGGTGGGATATCTCAGGAGACATGAAACTAGAGCAGAAATAATAGAATGATGTCATAAATGGACTGACTGTGACCTAGCTTCATCGCTGAGGCAGAACTGCAGAGGACAGATTTGATGGTAACTTTTTCAGCAACTTTGTTTACTGAAATACAGATAGAGTGCAGTTCAGAGAGTCTGGAATTTAATATTACAGTAAACAAATTTACACTGGAATAAATACAGTGGCAATATATGGAAGTTCAAAGTGGAAATGAAAAATAATGAACATACAAAATTCGTATTAGAGAAATTGAAGATACAAAAGACAGACAGGAAATTTAAAATACTTAAAATTAATACTTTTGCTAAACAAAATGAAGATAATTGAAGAAAAAAAGGCTTATCCAAATAAATCACTCCTCCTGCAGTCAGCTGTCTCTGCTGGATTCTGTTTGCTGGCTTAAGAGATACTCTGTGTATCAAGGGAAAGATGCATTCAGAAGATTGAGCACTGTGTCCTGGTGAAGTCACTGAACTCAATACATACAGATACCCCAGATAGGAATTCCAGCAGTGAAAGTAAGTCAGAAGGAAATTCATACTGTCGTTGTATATCCACATACCAACACCCTTTTTATGGCACAAATTGCAGTGATAGTTTTACAGGTGCATACTTAATCTGCACAAGTTGTGCAGATTAAATATATATAGCATTTTGTACCTTAATCATTCCTTAATAAATTGGTTAAAAATAATAGAGTGGAACAGTTTCTACAGGGTTCTGAGGAAAAGTAAGAATAAGTGATTCTCTAATATTACATCTGAGCAAGTTGTCATTTTAATATAAAGATTACAAACAAACATATAATAATTTAAAAGTTCAAGGAAGTGTATACCAAGAAGATCTCTGTTTGGGGAAAAAAATAAAGTTGTAATTCAATCCAACTGTGAATTGAGTCAAAATTAGTAACCTGGAAATGAAGAGTACTATTAAAAATGTTTGGTAGTAGTATTTACCACCATTAAATGAATATCTAATACTGCTACCTCATGCATTATAAAATGTAAGATTATAAATCAGCATGTACAAATGTGTAGATTTTAATAATAGAAAAATTATATTTTTATGACTATATCTACAAATAAGGTAAAAGAGAAAAGTGGGATTACTAATGTCTAGTGTGTGCTAATGTCTTTGCTTAATTGCAAAAAGTCAGTGGATATTCTATATGGATAAGACATTTTCTTTAAATTAGCATTAACTTTAAAAATATTTATTTATTTTCTTATAATTTTACAAGACTATATTTATGTGACTGTATCTTGAAATAATGAAATATCTATATAAATTTCAGTATTTCCTTTTCCTTCAGTTCTTTCTGGAGTTAAATTCAAATAAGATTAAATATATGCTTTATTTGAATAACATATAATACTGGTTTTTAAATATTTAGTCTGTCCATTTTAAATTAAATTAAATTAAATTAAAATTTATCTCCCTCCCTCTCTTTCTTTCTTTTTTCCTCTCTCCTTTTCTCTCCCTCTCTCTCTTCATCCCCTATCTCCCCTTCTCTATCTCTTCCCTTTCACCTCTTTTTTCACTCTTTTGCTTCTATTTGTATATATACAAGATACTGTAATAAAATGTTCATGAAATGTAAGAAATGGTTATTTCTGAAGTAGTAATTTGGATAATTTTCTTTTTTTTTTAAGATTTTGTTTATTTATTTGACAGACAGAGATAACAAGTAGGCAGAGAATCAAGCAGAGTGAGGAGGAAGGGAAGCAGGCTCTCTGCTCAGCAGAGAGCCTGATGCGGGGCTTGATCCCAGGACCCTGGGATCATGAACCGAGCAGAAGGCAGAGGCCTTAACCCACTGAGCCACCCAGGCACCCCTGGATAATTTTCATTTTACCTATTTACTTTTCTATATTTCATGACATTTTGCTCTTTTTTCTTTTATAATGACTATGTATTATTTAAAAATTGAATTCTACTTCTAAAATGATTTGACTGTTCTATAGGAAGTGAAGCAACAAGATGCTTTATGGCATCTTAGGATATATATTTCTACTCTGGGCAGCCCCCAGTTAGCAGTGCTTCATTCCAGGCCACCATGGGATCCCACAATCTTCACCTGTACAGTAAGGCTTAGGCAAGGTGATTTCTGAACTACTTAGGACTCTGTGCTCTGTAGCTCTAACTAGATTTCCAAAGACTTCTAGAATTAAATCATGGTTGAAATAATAAATAGAAAATGTACTTGGAAATTATAAAAGACAAGAAGTGAAGCTTAAATAAAATTTTGTGGCCACAGTCCAAAATTTATATTATCACATTGATTGAGGGAACATATGAATTGCACTTTAATCAGTGCCTGGTGCACATTAAATTGACCTTGGATCCATGGTCAGTATCAGAGTTCAGGTCTTCATCAGTTTGATTCAGCAGACAGTGAAGAGCCAAACGGAGAAGCTATGATTGAGCCTGAAGGCTGGAATTTATTATATTTTCCGTAAAAACAATTTTTGAAGTAAGATGATGGTTTTCCTCTGAATTGTTTCATTAAAATTTGATCAGAGAGAAGAATGTTTCTATTTAACTCCAGAAAATGTAATTTTGGCATTCACCCACAGAGAGATGTTTTCCACAGTGTTGTTCATAGCTGAGGAGAGCACTAGTATGAATTATATTTCCTTGTGAAGTGCTATTCCAAAAGTACAGCCATGAGGAACAATACAATATATTCTTAAAACTTATTTATCTTAGAAAAACTACCTACTTGGATTAAATTATACTCCATTTATAATACCTACTTGCATGTCATTTTTTGTAGATGTCCCTGAATATTTGGTTACATTATACAGCAGCTATGCTTAGTGTAAGATCCTTCACCAGTTAAGAAATGTCATTTCCCAACTAATTATTCTTGTTCATTAAACATTTGGGCTTCCCTGCTATAGGTCTAGAGGCACAGTAAAGGTACAACTTCCTTGTTTACTCATATTTGGAAGAGAGAATTTGGCTATGGTTGGATTTAGTTCCATACTGACAATATAGTCTGACTGACTTACCTGGTTTACTTGTATCTGGGAGAGAGGACTTGGCTACAGTTGGATTTAGTTCCATACTGACAATATAGTCTGACTGACTTAATCGCATTTTGCTTGTTTTTAAGCAGACCTTCTTTTAAAATCGCAAAGGACTTCCAAATCAGTTTTATGCAGATTATCATTTCTACCAACTAACCATCATGGAGAATAAGGTTAATGCTATTTTAAAAGAGCAGGAGATAATTCTGCTATTGAAAGCATTATCAGGGGAGGAAGTATTTCTCCCTAAACTATAGCTCACACAGGCTAGCAACAAATGACAATGTGTTTAAAGAAAATTAAAATAATAAAATAAAACATACCCATGTTATGATATGGGAAGAACATAAAATATTTTTTTAATTAGTCTTTTTTTTATTATTATTAAGTCTGAGATAGGGTTAATGATGTGTGGTCTGAAATTTAAAACTTCTTGAACCAAATGATCTTCCTGTGAGCTAATTATCATATTCACAAAACTCCATTAACAAAAAATAAACAAACAAACAAAAAATGGAGTTGTGGTAGATAGAGTATTGTTTTCTTTCATCCCTGTCCCCAGTGTTACTCTCTAGATTATTGTTATATGGAAGAAAAAAAAATATATATATATATAAGTGGGTCTAATATAAAACAATGTGTCCTTAAAAAGAGATTCAAAAGAGAAAATTGGAGAAATCCAAAAGGCAAGAATTGGATTCATTGTTGCTGGCTTTGAAGATGGACAGTACCATGAGCCAAGGGATGTGGGCAGAACTTATTAGGTAATAGCAGTACTAGGCCAATAGACAGCAAGGAAATGGAATCTATGTTCTGCAGCTATGCAGAACTAAATTCAACCTGAATGAGCCTAGAAGTGAAATTTCCACCAGAGTCTCCAGATAAGAGCCAGGCATACAGGATTACTGAAAGAGTAGAAAGCAAAGGGGGAAAAATACAAAGAAATAAATATGGAATATATAAAGAGTCTTCTTTCTATAGCAGTATCCAAATCACAAAACTATAGAAACAGAGACTAGAATAGGTGTTTCCAGGGGACCAGGACAGGATCGGGAGATATAGGAGGGCTAGTGCAGATTAAAAAAATGTGCATGGATTTGAGTCAAGATGGTGGAGAAGTAGCAGGCTGAGGTGACATCAGGCAGCAGGAGATCAGCTAGATAGCCTATCAAACCATTCCGAACACCTACGAATCCAACAGGAGATTTAAAAGAAGAAAAACAGCAATTCTAGAAACAGAAAATTGACCACTTTCTAAAAGGTAGGACCAGCAGAGAAGTGAATCCAACGTGACAGGAAGATAGACCCCGGGGGGAGGGGCCGGCTCCCGGCAAGCAGCAGAACAACGGAGCACAAAATCAGGACTTTTAAAAGTCTGCTCCACGGAGGGACATCGCTCCAGAGGCTAAACTGGGGTGAAGACCTCACGGGGACAGCGTGGACTCAGGTCCTGCAGGGTCACAGAAGGATCGGGGGTGTCTGAGTGTCACAGAGCTCACAGGTATTAGAGTGGGGAAGCCGGCTGCGGAGACAGAGCCAAGAACTGAGCTCTCAACTCGGGGTTTCCTAGAGGCGTGGTCTGTGACACGGTTCAGTGCTCTGTGCGAGGGGTCTCCACAAGATAGGGGGAGACTCCAATCTGGGACAGCTCAGGGATCTACAAGGTTCGGAGACTCCAGGTGGGACTCTGCCAGAGACAGAGACACTTGGCCACAGGCTGGGTGAGCTCAGAGCACAGCCAGAAGCCAGTGAGATGGGACTGATTACCCATGATTTTCTCCAAGTGCGTCCGGAGGCTGGGGAGACCAGAGTGATTAAGCACTTTTCTCTGAAGGCACACTGAAGACTGGGGACCCTAGCTCTCCGCTCCTATGAGCTGGAGATTGGAAGGCCGCTATTTTCATTCCTGTCCTCCTGAAATCTATGGAATATCTATGAAATATCTATGCCCCTAACATGAGAGCAGCCAACTATATAAACCAATTAATAACAAAATCAAAGAAACACATTGACAAGAATACAATAATAGTAGGAGACTTTAACATGCCCCTCACTGAAATGGACAGATCATCCAAGCAAAAGATCAACAAGGAAATAAAGGTCTTAAATGACACACTGGAGCAGATGGACATCACAGATATATTCAGAACATTCCATCCCAAAGCAACAAAATACACATTCTTCTCTAGTGCCCATGGGGCATTCTCCAGAATAGATCACATCCTGGGTCATAAATCAGGTCTCAACTGGTATGAAAAGATTGGGATCATTCCCTGCATATTTTCAGACCACAATGCTCTGAAGCTAGAACTCAATCACAAAAGGAAATTTGGAAAGAGCACAAATACATGGAGACTGAACAGCATCCTTCTAAAGAATGAATGGGTCAACCAGGAAATTAAAGAAGAATTGAAAAAAAAAAAAACAACCATGGAAACAAATTATAATGAAAACACAACGGTCCAAAATCTGTGGGACACAGCAAAGGCAGTCCTGAGTGGAAAATATATAGCGATACAAGCCTATCTCAAGAAACAAGAAAGGCCTCAAATACACAACCTAACCCTACACCTAAAGGAGCTTGAGAAAGAACAACAAAGGAAGCCTAAACCCAGCAGGAGAAGAGAAATAATAAAGATCAAAACAGAAATCAATGAAATAGAAACCAAAAACACAATAGAACAAATCAATGAAACTAGGAACTGGTTCTTTGAAAGAATTAATAAGATTGATAAATCCCTGGCCAGACTTATCCAAAAGAAAAGAGAAAGGACCCAAATAAATAAAATCATGAATGAAAGAGGAGAGATCACAACCAACACCAAAAAAATACAAACAATCATGAGAACATACTATGAGCAACTCTATACCAACACATTTGACAATCTGGAAGAAATGGATGCTTTCCTAGAGACATATAAACTGCCAAAACTGAACCAGGAAGAAATAGAAAACCTGAATAGGCCCATAACCAGTAAGGAGACTGAAACAGTCATCAAAAATTTCCAAACAAAAAAAAGCCCAGGGCCAGATGGCTTCCCAGGGGAATTCTACCAAACATTTAAAGAAGAATAATTTCCTATTCTCCTGAAACTGTTCCAAAAAATAGAAATGGAAGGAAAACTTCCAAACTCATTTTATGAGGCCAGTATCACCTTGATCCCAAAACCAGACAAGGATCCCATCAAAAAAGAGAATTACAGACCAATATCCTTGATGAACACAGATGTGAAAATTCTCACCAAAATACTCACCAATAGGATCCAACAGTACATTAAAAGGATTATTCACCATGACCAAATGGGATTTATTCCAGGGCAGCAGGGTTTGTTCAACATCCACAAATCGATCAATGTGATACAATACATTAAAAAAAGAAACAAAAACCATATGATACTCTCAATAGATGCTGAAAAAGCATTTGACAAAGTACAACATCCCTTCCTAATCAAAACTCTTCAAAGTGTAGGGATAGAAGGCACATACCTCAATATTATCAAAGCCATCTATGGAAAACCCACTGCAAGTATCATTCTCAATGGAGAAAAACTGAGAACTTTTCTGTTAAGGTCAGGAACACGGCAGGGATGTCCGCTATCACCACTGCTATTCAACATAGTACTAGAAGTCCTAGCCTCAGCAATCAGACAACAAAAAGAAATTAAAGGCATCCAAATCGGCAAAGAAGAAGTCAAACTATCGCTCTTTTCAGATGATATGATACTATATGTGGAAAACCCAAAAGGCTCCACTCCAAAACTGCTAGAGCTTGTACAGGAATTCAGTAAAGTGTCAGGATATAAAATCAGTGCACATAAATCAGTTGCATTTCTTTACACCAACAACAAGACAGAAGAAAGAGAAATTAAGGAGTCAATCCCATTTACAATTACACCCAAAACCATAAGATACCTAGGAATAAACCTCACCAAAGAGGCAAAGAATCTATACTCAGAGAACTATAAAGTACTCATGAAAGAAATTGAGGAAGACACAAAGAAATGGAAAAATGTTCCATGCTCATGGATTGGAAGAATAAATATTGTGAAAATGTCTATGCTACCTAAAGCTATCTACACATTTAATGCAATGCCTATCAAAATCCCATCCAATTTTTTCAAAGAAATGGAACAAATAATCCTAAAAGTTATATGGAACCAGAAAAGACCTCGAATAGCCAAAGGAATATTGAAAAAGAAAGCCAAAGTTGGTGGCATCCCAATTCCAGACTTAAAGCTCTACTACAAAGCTGTCATCATCAAGACAGTATGGTACTGGCAAAAAACAGACACATAGACCAATGGAAGAGAATAGAGAGCCCAGAAATAGACCCTCAACTCTATTGTCAATAATCTTAAACAAAGCAGGAAAGAATATCCAATGGAAAAAAGACAGCCTCTTCAACAAATGGTGTTGGGAAAATTGGACAGCCATATGCAGAAAAACGAAATTGGACTATTTCCTTACACCAAACATGAAAATAGATACAAGATGGATGAAGGACCTCAACGTGAGAAAGGAATCCATCAAAATCCTTGAGGAGAACACAGACAGCAACCTCTTCGACTTCAGCCGCAGCAACTTCTTCCTAGGAACAACGCCAAAGGCAAGGGAAACAAGAGAAAAAATGAACTATTGGGACTTCATCAAGATCAAAAGCTTTTGCACAGCAAAGGAAACAGTCAACAAAACCAAAAGACAACTGACAGAATGGGAGAAGATATTTGCAAATGACATATCAGATAAAGGGCTAATATCCAAAATGTATAAAGAGCTTAGCAAACTCAACACCCAAAGAACAAATAATCCAATCAAGAAATGGGCAGAGGACATGAACAGACATTTCTGCAAAGAAGACATCCAGATGGCCAACAGACACATGAAAAAGTGCTCCACATCACTGGGCATCAGAGAAATACAAATCAAAACCACAATGAGATACCACGTTACACCAGTCAGAATGGCTAAAATGAACAAGTCAGGAAATGACAGATGTTGGCAAGGATGTGGATAAAGGGGAACCCTCCTACACTGTTGGTGGGAATGCAAGCTGGTGCAACCACTCTGGAAAACAGCATGGAGGTTCCTCCAAAAATTGCAAATAGAGCTACCTTATGACCCAGCGATTACACTACTGGGTATTTACCCTAAAGATACAAACGTAGTGATCCGAAAGGGATATGTGTACCCGAATGTTTATAGCAGCAATGTCCACAATAGCCAAGTTATGGAAAGAACCTAGATGTCCATCAACAGATGAATGGTTAAAGAAGAGGTGGTACATATATGCAATGGAATACTATGCAGCCATCAAAAGAAATGAAATCTTACCATTTGCGACGACATGGATGGAACTAGAGCGTATTATGCTTAGCGAAATAAGTCAACTGGAGAAGGACAACTATCACATGATCTCCCTGATATGAGGAAGTGGAGATGCAATGGGGGTGGGGGTTTAGGTGGTAGGAAAAGAAAAAATGAAACAAGATGGGATCGGGAGGGAGACAAACAAAAAGAGACTCTTAATGTCATAAAACAAACTGAGGGGGGTGCGGGGGAGAGGGTTTGGGAGAGGGTGGTGGTGTTACATTATATGTTTAAATAAAAAAGCTTAAATTAAAAAAAAATGTGCATGAAGAGTTCCTTTATGGTGATGGAATAGTTCTGAATCCTGACCTTCCTTTAGTTACACAAAGGATGGGGGAAGATGCATGAAACTAAACACACTGACACATGCAATGTATGAATGTGTTCATATAAATAATGGTGACAACTGAGTAAGTCTGTAGTCTAGTTAACAGCACTGCAACAATATCGGTTTCTTGGTTTCCATATTGGACTATAGTTATGTAAGAGGTTACCACTGGAGAAGTTAGGTGAAGGGCAAACTGGGCTCTATATATTATATTTTTGCAAACTCCTATGAATCTGTAGTTATTTCAAAAGTTGAAAAAAAAAGATAAAAATGAAGAAATACTGCATTATAGTGGAAACATATCCATCCTCCAGTAAATTTCTGAGCTAAGATGAATCCCAGAGCTGATCCCATCTTGGAGTTGTGTGATTCAATAACAGGTTGATCCCCTGTGCAGGAACAATTTTGCAAAGATATGGAACCAAATACATTATGACGTGTTTGAACTGTGTTAACTGAGTCATCCTACCAGGGATCAGATGTAGTTACTGATACTTTCAGATTACAGAGAAAAGTGAGACTGAAACCAGGCCAAAGGGCAGAAGACTTTCCTTTGAAAAATTGTCACTACTCCAGAAAGAAAGAGAGAAAGGAAAACTAAGGACAATGTAGGGGAACTGGGCATATGTAGCTTCTTAGAAGTCCAGGGCCTTGGTAACTACACAGAAGATTTTGCCTCCTCCTTTCCTCAGAATAGAGATGAGGAAAACAAGACATTTATGGGAACTTCATTGGTCTCCGATGAACATCTTATGCAGTAGGGCTTAAGTGAAAATAGTTTGGCCTGCATTAGAATATCACATTTACTCATAAAAATGTCAAAGTAGCTCAAAATAATCTTTGTATTTATTACTTATTGAGTTTTTAAAAAGGTCCTCATGAGGTTCCTGAACCAGTTCAAACTTGAATTTTTATTAGCAATTCTATAATATTCAGGTTCACTGATAGAGTAATTTTCAAGTAGAGTCTTCTCATATGATCTCCACTATGCTTTTCACATATATTCTCACAAGAAGACAAGTTTCTACAGGCCAGAGTTGGGTTCTGCCTTCCTTTGTAGTCTCAACTAATGGCAGAGACCTGCCTGCACAGTGCATAATGTATGCATTGATATACAATAAATGAATGTTGACAAAAACACCCCACTTCGAGTACCTACAACTTTAGCATCACCTTTAGTCAAAATTCTGACAGAGAATTAGGACGGCAGGCTATTGAAATAGCAAAATATATACAAATACATGTCTAAAGGGGAAAAATAAATGAAATTGAATGTTAACCCTGAAATTCAGTATGTTCTTCAAAAATAGAGGAGAAAACAAAAGAAGACCAGGAGACGTAAAGGGAATTTTGCAAACTTGTGGAAGTCCATTCTATTTATATTTTCATTTTATTTTCCTAGACTTACTCTTTTTTTTTTTTTTTAATTTCTAGAATGAGAATGATTTGACCTACCATGAAGAATTTTAAAAGGCTATTTAAACAAATGTTTACATTTGGAACACACTACTTTTAAAGGAGACTGATATATTTAGATGTATGAATATGTCTAAGAAAAATAATTTAAATTAATAGGTGATGGTTACATTAAGATATTTTTTCTTAGACTGTAACATGTACATACACAAAACACTTATTATCTCTTTATAAGTTACAAAACATGAGCATTACAAAAAGCAACGTCCAAATTTACACATTAGTATGCTCTGTTTCCTGGGGCCAGAAACAAGTTTTGACACTCAAGCAAATTCTTCTTCATGCACAGTCTACATAATGTGACTAAAATATAGTGTCTCCTAACTTTCTCATGGGGAAGCAATGCACCATTCACTAGTTCTTATTAAAATATTTTTCCTCCTGATTCCATCTTAAATTTTCCTTTCATTAATTTCTTCCATTATGCCCAGTCATGCCCAATTTTATGTGGCTATATGTGCCCCAGTCATTAGAAATAACCTCATTTTTATTTTAGAAGCAGAATATTTGATTATAACACTCTTGAAAGGGAAAGCTTTGTACTCATATCCAAGTGGCAGGTTCATATTAATGTTTAACGCCTATTCGTCATAAAAAAACTTTTTATTTTTAGTATGCTAAAATTTAATTGTTAATTAAAATTTCAGTAGCATTTATCTTGGGAATCTGAAATACAAGAGGCCTGATGAAACGTAGATGATTTGATGTAAATGTGAAAATGGAACAAGAGGTCCGACATAATTTATCACTGTCACAACTAATCATTGGGATTGTTAAATGAGTAATATAAAAATCAGGACATTTTATTTACATGATAAAAATAACAGCAATGTTGACAAGCATAGAAACATTGCTCCCATCTTTTAAAAATAACCTTCTCTTCATCTCACTCTTTACAGCAACTGCCCCATCTTCTCCATCCCATTCAGTTTCTTCAAGGACATTTCTGCAGGTCCTATCTCCCATATCACGCCTGAATTTTCTGTTGAACCGTCCTCAGTCAGGAGGTCATCACCAGCACTACCCCAAAACTGCTCCTGTTGAGATGCCTATGACTCCATGTCACTAAATTCAATGTTTATTCTGTCTGCAATGTTTGACACTATCCACCATTTTCTTCAAACACTTTCTTCACTTGATTTCCAAGGTATCATCATATGCTGGGCCCTCCATGCCCCTGCCAATACCTGACTCCACCTTTTCAGTTTTTTCTTCATTACTGATCATTACATGTTAGAATTCAAAACTCATTATGTAATCCTTATATCTTTCCCCTCTTCCATTTATAATCACCTCTTGATTTTGTGGCTTTAAATATATTTTCATAGCTTTCACATGTATGTTTCCATTCCAGGCTTGCCCCTTGATCTGCAGACCCTATATTCAAATTATCACTCAATATGTCTAGATAACATGTTTAAAACATGCTATCATGTTATCAACCATCCCCTCCAGATATGCCCTTCCTACAGGTTTTTCCAAGTCATTTATTTACTTTTTAAAATATTTTTATTTATTATAAATTATGAGAGAGAGAGAGAGATAGGAAGCACAAGCAGGGGGAGCTGCAGAGAGAGGGAGAAAATCAGACTCCCCGCTGAGCAGGGGACCCTACATGGGATTTGATCCCAGGACCCTGAGATGCTTAACCAACTGAACCACTCAGGTGCCTTGCAAGTCATTTAATTGCAACTCAATATTTATGCTCAAAACAGACCTTGTAGTCAATTTGGACTCTGATTTCTCTCACTCTTCCCTTCCAAGACATCAGTAAATTTTGTCAGGTTTGCCTTCAAACTATGGACAGACTCCAATGATTCCCCATCACTCCCATTTCTAACACTGAAGTCCCAATCATCATTACCTATACATCTATATGTTGGTGTCTCACCATCCACTTATATCTTTCATCTATTTTCAACACAGCATCTGGATCTAGTTTGTTAAAAGATACATCATTTATGCCACCTATCTACTCAATATCTTCTTGATTCCTCCTCCTTCTTGGAGCCTACACTAACCTCTTGACTGGGAGGAAGATTCTTTCACCCTCCATTACCTCTCTGGGTTAATCTCTCACTGTCCTCCCTCTCAATTGCTTGCCTCCCACCACACTAGCCTTGGGTTCTTCTTCCAAGAGGTCAGGCTTACTCCTACATAGAGATTCTTCCATATGTTAGTCTTTCTGGCTGGGTCTTCTCATTTCACCCCAGGCAGTGCCATGGTTTACCTCTTTACTACCCTCAAATTGTTTCTCAAACCTTACCTCAGGAGTGAGGCATCCCCTGACCACTCTAGGCAATGTTTCCATGTCTTCCCCCAGACTTTGTATCTCTCTTTACTGTTTGTGTTCCTTAGCATACCACTCGTATTTGAATTTTTAGTTTTATCTTCTGTTTTCTAACTCTAGAATTTAATCTGCATAAGAATGGATTTTCTGTTGTTTTCTCTGCCATAATACCCAGAACAGTGCTCAGCATCTAGTAAAAACTCAAATATTGATTATTTAATTAATTTATGAACAATAGTTTACTATTATTATTGTGGTTATTTGTTACTACAAAACACTTGTAAATAAAAATCATAAGCTTATTCTACACTAATACCAAAACAATATTGGAACATGAAAACATCTGAATCAACTGCTCAATTAACTTTGCTTAACATGCTTTATATTTAACAAAATAACCTGATACAGCCATTCTGTGAACAGACAACCTTCACTCATTTATTTCATTACCATCCAGGCAATACATTTATGCACCATTTGATATTAATAAATTGAGTATAACAAACTTTTCTATTATAATCACCACTGACATAAATGATAGCATATGAAGAAACCTGTCCAGGATATCACAGAAAGCAGTTTGCCTATTACTAGTTTTAAATTTTTTATCATTTTTTCAGAGTTATAAAATAAACTAAAATTTTTAGTAGTTTCCTAATTTTAATTTCAATATACCATGCATTATTGGTGCAAATCTGTATCACTCAGGAATTTTCCAGAACTCTCAATATCTCAATTTTTTTCCTCTGGCTTATATTATGTGCTTAGTTGTTGTCAACCTTCACCAAGTTACCTTTAGCTCCTAGATGATGTTACTTATTGTGAAAACTATTTTCTGAAGAAAATTACATAGAAGAGAGAACTTTTTTTTGTGAAGTTATGATTTTATGAATTCAAAAGATTTTTAATAAATTTAATAACAACAGAATAATTTTAAATTAATTGTTAAATTTGATATAATATAATAGAGTAATACCTTCTCAAACTGGAAATCAAGTTGGCAGTTTTTCAGCATGATTTATTTTCAAGTTCCTTTTTAAAAAAATGATTTTATGTCTGTGAGAAGTGGAAACTAAAAATTATATTAAATAACCTAGCAATTAAAACTGTATAAATAGGAGAACAACTGAAATTTGTTTGGTTTGGTGTGCATACCCTGAAGGCACATAATATTTAATACTTTTAGCAGTAAACGTCTTTGCCAAGTCCTCCTCAATTGGCTACCTGATTGATCACCATGAATTTGTAAAAACACATTTCGCATATTTATTTAAAAGTTTTCATTAGCAGATTATGTATGAAAGTGTAGCCTATATATAGGATTATTACCTAAGTACTCTATTTAGCTAGTCTGCTCACTCAAGAACCTGAAATTTACCTACAAAAGCTAGTTAGATCATTTCATTTGGTATCATCTATGTGTATTAATGCTTGGAAGAATTCTTAAATTTAGTCCCTTGTGAAAGCATGGATAGAGTATGACAGACTCTACACATACTTTATATAAAACATACATTAAAACACATGCTTTAAAACATTAATAGAGTAGCATAAAATACAAACATGGTATATCATAAAAGACACAATTTAGATAAATTAAAATATTTCTCTCCTTCTGTTATCACATCTTTTAAAATCATTTATTTGAATGTCTCCACCTTGGTGGACATTTAGGGATATATAATTTAAATTCCAGGCCATAAGGTATTTATAAAATTCACTTTGGGGAATTGTGAGAGACAGCCAGTCAGTACACACAAGCAGAAACTGAGAATCAACTACTATGTGATGGAGAAGGCAGGTTATTCCTAAAATGACACTGTGGGCCCAAAACACAAAGAATGATGTTCTGTTGGTACTCCAAATTTAAAGTCATTATAAAAGATACAGATGGTTGTCATAATTTGGGAATAGAGCTGCTTTCTATTTAGGCAACTGCACCATTTAATGTTAATGGTGTCGGTGATCATGATTTGCCTGATGAACACTGGGAGTCATACAGTGGATCACATCTTAAAATCAAGTAAACAAACAAACAAACAAAAAGAAGTTATATTTCCTATTTATTGTCTACCTAAAACCAGGAACTATTTTGATTTCCTATAGCTCTTAAGTCTGTTTTTCTGTATTTCATCAATTTTTTATGGAATTTAAATCTAATACTGAGTTTCCGAGTCCCTGGAATTTTCCTCTGGATTCACTTTAAGATTCAATGCCATATGAATAAATGTTACTTCTATTTTAAAAGTTTCAATATCTTGATGCTATTATGTTATATTATAATTTGTTTACTCTGTAATGAGAACTTTTTCCCAATTCATTTTTATAGACCTAAATAGCACCTAGATATAACAAATTTTTGAGAGTTATAAGTATGGAGTCTGAACAATTTCTTGATTCCTCATATCTTAACAATTTCATTTTACTTGTAAAAGTCAAAGGGAAAATAAGTTCTTAATAAGCAATCACTATGAATATGTATGAATTAACCAGAAGGGAAAAAATTAACCTATGCATTTTTAATATTTCATATGAAACAGATCTTCATGTTTTTAGTCAATATTAGTTGCATGAGCTCAAACCATTGAAAGACTTTGATTAACACAGAGAAGCATAGTTTGGGGAAAAACAATTCTAGGTTTATTGACTGTAGCTGGTTTTCCAAATGTTCTGCTGTGAATGAGCCAATTTCTGTTTAAATGGATACTTATTTTCTTCCATGTGATAGAAAAATCCTTTTGGCCAGGACAGAGGCAAGATGAATAAAGATGTGTTGGCTATAAAGGCCTCAAGACAATAGCACTGGGAGGAGTCAGTAAAAAGAAATCAAGACAGTACTCTTTTGATTTTCCTTCATGTGCTATAATCAATATTCTTGCCAAGTAACAGGGCTCACATCTGAATGGACCAGTCTTCTTTGATTAAGGTCTGTACTAAGCCCCCAGGACAGCCTCAGCTGTTCATATTTGGAAGTGGAATCATGTGGCTGACATTTGGAGTTTTCAATGTTTTTGGTGTTAAACATGAAAAAGGGATAGACCTTTTCTAAGTATTGCTAATTAATGCTTTCTGACAGTGTCTTATCGCATGCCAGTATTGGAGATTTGGAGGTGTCTTTCCCTTAAAATCCTAATTGTCACTACTGTTATAACGTTATGTTGTTATAATGTCTGATTCTGCATCCTGTGTTCTCCTTAATTAGGTATGTGTTGGTCTTGGTGGCAAGTGGAGTTTTCAATATATAGATACTTTCTTAGCTGTCTCCTTCACAGATTAAATTAATTTTATTCCTAAACCCAGGATGGAGGAATATATCATTCTTACTTTACTATCTAACAATATATAAAGATAAGTCACATCTTAAATTTTTTCAAATATTTAAGGACATAGAATTTCACTTTTAATAACCTAACAATAATAGCAGCAATGGAAATAAAACAGCATGTACTCTATTGACAATTCAAGACACTTAAATTGAAAGCCACAATGACTTAAAATATAATAAATACATGAGGGTACAAGCAAATGTATAGGTTTTTAAGCCACATTGTGTGGATGTATATCCTGACTCTACCTTTTACCAGGTATGTCATTTGAAGCTAATTACATAATCTCTCAAACTCATTTAATTTATTTAAAAATTCAAGTATCATTAACATGTAGTGTTACTTTATTTTCAGGTGTACAATATAATGATTCAACAATTCTATTAATTTCTCATGCTTATCAAGATGTATACTTTCAATCCCTTCTATTTCACTCCTCCACCTGCCCACCTCCTTTCTACCAACCACAGTATTTTATATGTCCTTCAAAAGCCAGGTATCACCCCTCCAAGAAAAATTTTCCTCCATTTCCAGTCTAGATTTGGAAATTTTTATTATTATTATTATTGTTATTTTTATTATGTTAGTCTCCATACAGTACATCATTATTTTCTGATGTAGTGTTCCATGGTTCATTGCTTACATATAACACCTAGTGCTCCATGAAACATGCCCTCCTTAATACCCATCACCAGGCTCACCCATTCCCCACCCCATTTCCCTACAAAACCCTCAGTTTGTTTCTCAGAGTCCATAGTCTCTCATGGTTCATCTCCTCCTCAGCTTTCCCCCCTTCACTTTTCCCTTCCTTCTCTTAATGTTGTCCACGTTATTCCTTATGTTCCACAAGTAAATGAAACCATATGATTTTAATTGACTTTCTCTGCTTGACTTATTTCATTCAGCATAATCTCCTCCAGTCCCATCCATGTTGATGAAAATGTTGGGTATTCATCCTTTCTAATCGCTGAGTTATATCCCATTGTGTATATGCGGACTACATCTTCTTTATCCATTTGTCAGTTGAAGGGCATCTCAGCTCTTTCCACAGTTTGGATATTGTGAACATTGCTGCTATGAACACTGGGATACATATGGCCCTTCATTTCAATACATCTTTATCTTTGGCGTAAACTTTTTAAGCATACCTCCTTGTGACAACTGTCATATGATGCTGCAATTTGCCATTTGCCTGTGTGTCTCTGCCATTTAATTAACAGGCATTTAACTCAGAGGTTCAGGCTCTTCTCTCTTATCTTCAGTTTCTAACATAATGTTCAATTTGTAATAAGGTTTCACGAATGTGACAGTCCTTTTTTCCCTCATATTAACCAATGTGGTTGGAAAAGATAGTCCATATTTAACTAATCAAAGAAAAACATACATACATGATAGTTTAGGACATAATATCACATAACCACCTGCGCATCAGGATTGCTTGAGTATTCTATTACTTTAATAGAAGAAAAATATGTTTTAATGAAAAGCCTCAGAGATAATTTTAGTAAATATAGAAACAACATATAACTGGATAAGGAAGCTCAATAATACAGGACTGCTGAGTTTCTCTCAACACTGTGATCCCATTCAAAACCCCAGTTAAACAATGCATAAAATTGGAGAAGTTTTCTTGGAAAATGCATATGGAAGAGAAAATACACAAGAGGGGATATTTTGAAAAAAGTAGAAAACAGAGTCACAATTACAACCAGTTTGCAAATGCATATGACAAGGCCATAGTGATTAGGACAGTGTTAGGAATTTTTCAGATATGAACACAAGTATTTAAAAATAGAATCCAGAATACAATCCATGTGTATATGATAATTTAGTTTCAGTAAGTATTACATTTCAAATCAATGGGAAGGAACAGGGTGAACTATTCAATAAAATAAATGACTGATTATTTGGAAGGGAAAGTCTGGTATTTCATAGATTCTTCTCCCCCCGCCCCCACTATGCACATGTGCACACACACAATCCAGACTGATTGAACATATAAAAATACTTAAGCTATTTAAGGAAAATATATGATAGTTTGTTTTTAATATTGAGAGAGAGAGAGAAGACTTTAAAATAAGCCCAAAATATTAAAAAAAAGACATGAATTTATTAAGATTAAAATGTCTAATTTATATGTAACAAAAAGGGAAATGTTATAACAGTGGAAAGTAAAGGTAAAATGATGTAAGGATAAAATAATAGCAGCTTATTTTCTAGAGGAGGTATTAATAATCTGGGGTATTATAATATTGTAAAAATCTATGGGAAAAGAATAAATCAAAAAATAGGCAACTTATATAAATTGTCAATTTATAGAGGAAATATAGATACCCAATAACTCATGAAAAGGTACTAAGTCTCACCAGTGACCCATAAAATGCATATGAAAACACAATATTGTAGCATTCTTTTACTGAGAATTATCCAGTGATAATATCAAGTATTGGGGCAGGTACAGGCAACACATTAGTGGCAGGAGTTTAAATCGGTAGGTAGGTAGGGGGTTTAAATTTTGTAGGCCAATTTTGGCCTTACATTTAAAATGCGCATGCCGTATGATTCAGCAATTCTCGTCTGTTATATACCTGAAAGAACCCTTCCATATTAATACAAGGAGATATATAAAATGATATACTTGTAGAATTGTTTATATTAACACTGTAATGGGAAGTAACCTAAATAGTCATCAAAATTAAAAAGTAAAATAAGCTGTCAAGAATCCAAACTGGAATATTATCCAACAATTAAGAAAAATAAATGTGTTCTATTTGTATCTACTTGGGGGCCCTAAAAGACATATTTAGCTCTAATTACTTTAGATCAAGCTAAGATTATCTTTCATGACCTGTTAATTGGCTCAAGAGCTACAGGCCTATGTCAGTTGTCTCATGTCACTCTCCTACAAAAGCACATAGATTTGTGACTTGTTTCAAATTAATGATCTATGTGGAAGCAGTTTGTTAGAATCTCCTGAAAAGGTAGTATTATATTTTTCTAAAAGAAATAAGGGAAACTTTTTTTTTTTTTTTATTCTTCTAGATAGTGTAGAATTCAGCTATAAAGTCTAAGATTGCTGTAGCCACTTTTTTTACTTTGATGACCTAATATTATACATGAATTTATTTGATTGTTCATGCTCTGCTTGTGTCACTCACATGTAAATTCCATGATAATAATGACTTTAACTGTTTGATATCACCTTATCCTTAGCTCCTAGAAGCATCACCAAGCCATAGTAAGTACTGGGGAAAAGTTTGTGAATAAACAGCCTCCCTGAGACAGACTCACAACAAAAGAGAGAAAATCTAAAGGAACCCAAGTGAAGTGGAGCCATGACCAACACATGAATCTCCATCCCCTACTGAAATTTTTGCTTCTGCAAACTACCATGTGTCTGTATTTCTAGAAGATTGGGGGAAGGTATCAGTAACATGAAAAGAAAATAATTATATGACATCAAATTTTAAAAAAAAGTATGAAAACCTATGCAGTATGATACCCACTTACATAAAAAACCCTGAAAAGCCACATGCTTGTATAACCATACACATATACACACATACACTGAAAAATGTCTCAAAAGGTACTGATCAAATTAAAGTATTCAGAGCAAAATGAACACTAGCTTGTATCCTAGAAATCACACTTTTCAACTATTCAGTGCTGTCGAATTAGAATATTTCCTATCCTATAATAGTCTTGTGGTGCTGACCTAACAGTCATCTTAGAGACAGTGAAAAAGGCTTCTCTGTATCACTGTTGCTTAATCTCCTTCACTGCAAACATCTGTATTGACCACAATCAGTTGTCCTCAAATGCCATATCACTGAATGTGCTACATGGCATTGCCTATCAGCCTCCCATCAACTGGGGGCACCTTAAGGCACATTATATTATATTGTCTAAATTACTTCATTTGTTTTTCCATCATGCTGTCATAAAGCCACAGATTTTCTAATAATACTAACATTTTCTTTAATTCAGGGTGATTTGGACATTGCTATTTTATAAAGCAGACAGTTAGCTAGAATGAAAGGAGTTTATGGTCCCATCATTTGTTCATGTAGGATTGCATCATTGGTCTTCTTGGACGGCTGTTGGGAGAAGGAAGTGATAAGCTTTCCAATCTCTAGATTTCTGTGAAGACATAATTCATACTATAGAATAAGAAAATAAGTTACTTTTGATAGCAAAAGAAAGATGATTAACAAATTTTTTTTTTCCTAATGTGCACAATAACAGGTAGCTAACCTGTAACTTAAAGTTTCTGAGGATGATTGTGTTGCATAGAGAGAGAAATATCATCATTAACTGGGACTCTGCTATGTACTGCAGAAACATATTTTATCCTTCATTTTTAGAAGCTGAGATTAATAATGATTATTCCGACTTTACAGAGCATGAACTTGTAGCTCAGACTTTATACAGCTTGCAAAATACCAGTTATTAAAACAATATAGCTGGAATGAAAATAAGACAGATATGGTGCTGAGGAAATTGATGGTCAAAGTTTGTGATTTTCCAAATATCCCCCTTCTTATTATGAAAGATCAATGTGACCTCTGCTAAAAGAACTTACAGCTTTAGTTCCTTAATTAAGAAGCAAGCCTTGTAACATTCAGTGAAACACAACTGGTTCTCCATTCCATTTCCTCCACAATTAAAGCTGCCCAGACTGTTGGTAGGGATGCATACATTCTAATAATCCTTCTAACTTGGCCATTGTGTGACTCAATAAAGTTTATGTATCCCCTCCCAAAAAAATAGGGTGTGTGGAAAGAACACATCATATCTACTATAAAAAGCAATATGGCTCATTGACTAACTTTTGAAATTTTACTGTTTCTTTCCAGAATGCCAAGGGAAATTTCTTTTTAAAATGTGAAAAATTACGGGCGCCTGGGTGGCTCAGTGGGCTAAAGCCTCTGCCTTCGGCTTGGGTCGTGATCCCAGGGTCCTGGGTTTGAGCCCCACATCAGGCTCTCTGCTCAGCAGGAAGCCTGCTTCCTCCTCTCTCTCCCTACCTGCATCTCTGCCTACTTGTGATCTCTGTCTGTCAAATAAATAAATAAAATCTTAAAAAAAAAATTTTAATGTGAAAAATTAGGGGCACCTGGGTGACTTATTGAGTTAAGCTGCTGCCTTAGGTTCAGGTCATGATCTCACAGTCCTGAGATGGAGCCCTGCACAGCGGGTAGAAGTCTTCTTCTCTCTTTCTCTGCCCCTCCCCCCAACTTCTGTTCTCTCTCTCTTTCACTCAATTGCTCTCTCTCAAATAAATAAAATCTTTAATAAAAAGTGAGTACCTGATGAAAAAATGTGTCAGAATATAGGAAGAAGAAAGAGAAGAAGATATTCAATTTCAATTTCCAAAAGACAAAGAGAGTAAATAAACAAACAAAAAATATGTACATATGTTAATGCAATAAAGCTTTATAATGTAACTAACAGGAATAAACAAAAAACATAATATATAGTATTAGTATATAGCATATAACACCATATATAATATATAACAAAGAAAATATATATTATTTATTTATTTCACTGGCAATTATATAAACAATATATACACACCAAATTTTATATATTGTGTATATATTGGAAACATAATATTCAAAGAAATATTGGAAAATACAGAAACATATTCAGAGTGAAATATATAGCAATATATATTTCCAGATATATTAATATCTGGGAAGATAATGGTGGCAGGGCCTAGGTTTTGAATTTTTTCCAAATCCCCAACAAAAACAAACAAAATAAGAAATATCCAAACCAATAGCCATGACCAATATTTTGTTAGTCAAGTGCTCCCTTAAAAAAGGTTCCAGGGGGAGGAGTCAAGATGGCGGAGAAGTAGGAGGCTGAGACGACATCAGCCAGCAGGAGATCAGCTAGATAGCCTATCAAACCATTCCGAACACCTACAAATCCAACAGGAGATCGAAGAGAAGAAAAACAACAATTCTAGGAACAGAAAATCGACCACTTTCTGAAAGGTAGGACCAGCGGAGAAGTGAATCCAACACGACGGGAAGATAGACCCCAGGGGGAGGGGCCGGCTCCCGGCAAGCGGCGGAGCACAAAATCAGAACTTTTAAAAGTCGGCTCCACGGAGGGACATCGCTCCAGAAGCTAAACTGGGGTGAAGACCACGTGGAGACAGCGTGGACTCAGGTCCCACGGGGTCACAGAAGGATTGGGGGTGTCTGAGTGTCGCAGAGCTCACAGGTATTAGAGCGGGGAAGTCGGCTGCGGAAACAGAGCCGAGATTTCCTAGTGGTCTGTGACACGGACCGGTGCTCTGTGGCACTGGCCGGTGCTCTGTGCGAGGGGTCCCCACAAGATCTGGGGAGACTCCGACCTGGGAGAGCTCAGGGATCTACGGGGTTCAGAGACTCCAGGTGGGACTCTGCCAGAGACAGAGACGCTTGATCACAGGCCGGGTGAGCTCAGAGCACTCCCAGAAGCCAGTGAGACGGGACTGCTTAGGCACGATTTTCTCTGAGCGCGGTCTGCAGGCGCGCGCGGTCTGCGGGTGCGCGCAGTGTCGGCGGGCCTGCGGGGTCTGTGGGCCTGCGGTGTCTGCTGGCGCGCGGTGTCTGCGAGCGAGCGGACACGCGCGCGCACTCTCCGGCGCAAACGTGGGCGAGGGAGTCTGGAGGGATTAAACGCTTTTCGCGGGCCGGCGGTGTCTGCTGGCGCGCAGTGTCTGCGGGACTGCGGGCCGACGCGTGCGCGCACTCTCCGGCGCAAACGAAGGTGAGGGAGTCTGGAGGGATTAAACGCTTTTCCCTGAAGGCGGGCTGAAGACTGGGGCCCCTAGCCCTCGGCTCCTCTGAACCGGAGATTGGGAGGCCGCCATTGTCATTCCCGTCCTCCAGAACTCTACAGAAAGCGCGTTAAGGGAACAAAAGCTCCTGAAAGCAAACCTGAGAGGATTACTTAGCCCGGCCCCTGGTAAGGGCGGTGCAACTCCGCCTCGGGCAAAGACACCTGAGAATCACTACAACAGGCCCCTCCCCCAGAAGACCAAAGAATTACAGCCAAGACCAAGTTCACTTAACAAGGAGAACAGCGGATTCCTATCTAGACAAAATGACAAGGCGGAAAAACTCACCACAAAAAAAAGAGCAGGAGACAGGACCGAAGGCTAGGGACATAATCAATACAGACATTGGTAATATGTCAGATCTGGAATTCAGGATGACGATTCTCAAGGTTCTAGCCGGGCTCGAAAAAGGCATGGAAGATATTAGAGAAACCCTGTCAGGAGAAATAAAAACCCTTTCTGGAGAAATAAAAGAAATAAAGTCTAATCAAGTTGAAATAAAAAAAGCTATTAATGAGGTGCAATCAAAAATGGAGGCTCTTACTGCTAGGATAAATGAGGCAGAAGACAGAATTAGTGATATAGAAGACCAAATGGCAGGGAATAA
>ML093250.1:0-17118 GCA_003697995.1 Taxidea taxus jeffersonii | reverse complement strand
AAAGTATGTGGAAAAGGATATTAAGTGTCATGAGAAACTATTTTTGTGAAACACAAAGAAGCCTGTTGAAAAACTGTCCAGGTAGTGCCAGCCGTGTCCAAGTCTGATCACATATCTTCCACCGCAGCTCCTTCACTCTCAGCCGCCTCCTGCTTCACCCCTACTTAGGCTCACTGCCCTTTCTCCTCCCACCATATGCCATTCTCCAAACAGCAGCCAGAGAGATCTTTTGTAAAACATAAATCACACCATCTCATCCCCTTGTTCCAAATCCTCCAATGGTTTCCTCTTGCATTTAGAATCAAATAGAATACCTTCCCAGGCCCTGCAAGGCCCTATTTCTCTGGGTTCTCCTACCTCTTTGGACTTCTTTCTTTCCACTCCCTCACTGGGTCCTGGTTGTGATGTGTTGGCCATAGTCCGTCCTTTCTGTCTGTTAAATACTCCAAGTGCATACCTCCCTTTCATTAGCTGCCCTCCTCCCCACATAGAATGCTTTCCCTGCATATGAGGATCAGTAAAGCCATGTCCCACACCTGTTTTTGGCAGCCCATGAGCCAAAAATGTTTTTATATTTTTAAGTTTTTCATTTTTTTTAGGGAGATGTGACAGAATACTGTGTAGCCCACAAAGGCTAAAATATTTACAGATAGTTTGGAGTCCCCAAGCTAGACCTTTGGGTAGGTATCTTCTTGTCATGCAGATTTTAGCTCGTATATTGACATCCTACACAGGTTTTTCTTAACCTCCTTCAACCTAAAGTGACTTCCTTCTGCTGACTTGAGATCTCACTCTCCACTAAACAATAGCAATGAAAATCATTATGGAGTGTTTACCATGTGCTAGGAAAGTTTTAGTTTTTTTTTAAAGATCTTATTTATTTATTTGACAGACAGAGATCACAAGTAGGCAGAGAAGGAGGCAGAGAGAGAGAGGGGGAAGCAGGCTCCCCGCTGAGCAGAGAGCCCGATGCGGGGCTTGATCCCTGGACCCTGAGATCATGACCTGAGCTGAAGGCAGAGGCTTTAACCCACTGAGCCACCCAGGCGCCCTGGAATGTTTTAGTTTTATAAGACTGAGCAGTCATGGAGTTTGCAGCTTAGGGCATGGAGCAAACAAACAAGGGGTATGAGGAACAATGAAATGTGTGTGTGGTGGGGGCAGGGGCCTCTTTTATTACACCTGTCAGGAAAAGGCCTCTCTGACAAGGTGATATTGGACTCCAGACTTCAAATAATGAGGGAAGGAGTGCTTCATGCAGAGAGAACTGCCAAATAATTGTAGGAAAAAGAATAACTAAGAGCTTGGTACTCTTGGTAGTACCGTGAGGGGGGCACTTTGGAAGCAACAGATCAAGGTCACTCAGTTAATCAAAGTATGCAGAGCATATTTCACACACTCCTGCTGTTTTAATCTAGGATGATTTCTTGTCTTATGTGGTAAAAATGTCCCCTTAAGTTGGTTAATGTTTATATTCAGCAGCATTTTGGCAAACGATATGCAGATCTGTGTTTTTTTTTAGTTTATTTGAGAAAAGGAATAAAAATATTTTTAAATAGTACTGTAAAAAGCCTTGAATGATAAAGATTATTTAAATCTTGTTAGAGTTGTCTTATTTTCAGTTTATCCCCAAATCTACCATCTTTTCTAAGGAGACTAGCAAACTCCACTTTGTGTTTAACTGGAATTTGTATCTCTCTCATCATATCCCCTTTTTGGTACTGTTAGTATTTGAAATTCTTATCTATGTGTTTATTTTCTGTGGCCTCCAGTGAAATGCCAGCTGGCTTTTCTGCTTTGTTCACCTTGGTGTTTCAAGAAACATTGAAACATTGTAGCGTACTCACTAATGTTGAATGTGATGCATGTATGGAGTGTGTGTGTGTGTGGGTGTGTGTGTGTGTGTGTGTGTGTCTGTGCCATGAGATATGGGATGTTTACTTATCTACATTTTCCTAGTGGTTCATGTATAATGAACACATATTATGTGTTAGTCATGTAATTACTCAAAAGGTGCCAGTGGGGGTGGGGGGAAAGGGGAGAATGCCATCCAGAAAGGAGAACCACAGAGTCTGCTGAGCGGACCAGAACACGAAGGGAAGACTTTTATGTACCACGTAGGCTGTCCTCAATAGAAACCCAGAGATGCTGAGCCATTTGTTTAGCCACCCAACTAATTAAAGCGGAATTCGAAGAAAAGCTAGGGCTCCTGGATTCTAAGCCAGTGTTTCTCATTCACACAAAACTCTTTCAGGCTTTTCCACCCCTGTCATGAAGTTCTGAATCCAAAGGATGACACGAAGCACTTAGGAGGAACTGGGTGAATGGAGGGGGAAAGCTGTGTGCGGCTAGCTTTCTGCAGGGCTCAGCACCACATACAGTGTGCACGCTGTTTCAGATGAAGTCAGGCCCAGCAGCTGGGGATTGGCCACCATGCTTACAGACACAGCCCTGACCTTCCCTCCAGTGTTCCATGTCCCAACCTGCTAGATAAGCCACAGGGTCATGGCTCTCTCCAGAATGCTCTGACGGAGGAAACCCATTCTTGTGTAATCTTCTGCCCTCAAAATTAGTTATATTCTATCCACACTGTGTGTCACCCACAAGAAATTGGGCAGAAATGCTTATCATTCAGAGCTATTTCTCAGACTGACGGATACATCCAAATAACACTGTCAGCACTGGCAGCGCACTCTTGACGGAACCACCTCTGCCACGTGCTTCCAGGCACTCGCAGTACCTGACCAAGGTTAGTCCCTGTCTGGGAGGCAGAAGGCTAAGGGCTGCCCAAAGGCCTGGGAATTCCTACTGTGTGCAGGACACCACACTAGTCTCAAGTGTTCCACGCTATCACCACAAGCCTGTGAGAGGCTTCCACGCTCCATTCTCATTCTGCAGATGAGAAAACGTATTAGAAAATCTAACCAGTAGGTTAACACTAGCTGACAGTCACTAAGCAGCCTAAGAGGCCTAGCCTGATGCTGAGCCCTCTACCTACATTATCTTTGCCAGGGCCAGATGACGGTAAGCCAAGAGTGCCACCTAGGGAGCGAAACTGAAGGAGACGCTCACTGTCCTGGTCCTGTAAGTGCAGCGTTGACCTCCTTCAGTTCTACACCCAAGGCAGCATCTCTTCTGTCATCTTTAGTATCTTACCTTCCACCAAAAATAATCTTGCAAGGTTAAGATTATTTTGCTCACTTATTGATGAAGAAGTGAGCTTCAGAGAGGTGGCTTAGCTTACCAGAAGGGCACAAAAAATGCAGAACCTGAAGATGGGCCCCCAGTCCTGTGTTTCCCTTAGACCACACAGTCTAAGAGCATACTGCTGGTACGTGATGGAGCTAAGGACCACTTTAGGGCCTCTTCTGCTTCATGCTGCCTTCCTGCCATAGCACCAATGCCAGATAAATGGGGTACTGTCTGTCCCAAGCCCCTGAGGAACCCAGAATGCCCAAAGTGAAGCTGCTCTCCTTTCATGAGATGACCCTGGCTCACCCTCAGTGAGCCAGCTCTAGTCTTCAGGCTGATTTCCCGAGCAGATGGTAGAGGCGTCGAGAAGTGTCAGAGCTCCCTTATGGGGCTAGACAGGCATGGAGCATTCTAGGCAGAAGCTGTGTCTGCCTCACCTGCAGACAGTGTTTGGCTTCTGAGCCACACAGCCTCACTTCAGGTCCCCACACCTCCGTGATGTGCTGGATGGTTTTAGGCAAGTTACATAACCTCTGCACTTCAGTTTTCTCATCTAGAAGATGGGGGTAAAAATGCTACCTACTTCATAGACTTGCTAAGATTACATAAGTTAATACATATGGCAATGTTTCTCTGAGTGCTATAATTACATTGTGTTTGCTATTATTATTTAGCTAATAGATATATCTGACCTGCAGATGTGAGATAATTATCATTAATTAAATAGTGAGATAATTATCATTATTTACAAATCAAAAGAATTCATGTAATAATAGGATTTCCATCTTGTCATGAAAAATCAGCAAATTTTCATTGCTGACAATGCCATGTTGATATGTCCAATAGCTGGCAGCTGACTACTGCTGGGAGGATCTCACCTCCCAGACTGTATAGATCCCTCCGGGGCCTCCTTGCTCATCCACACTGCCCACCTGGCCTTGTATGGGCCATTGAGTCTGCACCTTCTGATTTACTGTGTGCTTACTGTGCACCTAGTATAGAAAACAGCAAGATGTAGTTCCTACTTTGAAGTGAAACAACAGAAGAAAAGTAGATAAGGGTATGAATCTAGAGAATGTGACCCAGGCCATGGAAGAAAAGTGGGGTGCCCCAGACTGAAGCTTGGACAGAGTTCCTCTGTCTGGTAGATCTTCTGATAATGGAAGCTTTAGGTCTCGGCCCAAAGTTCTAGCCATGAAAATGTCGCCAGCTTAAAAGGAATGGTCTACCCTCTGGCATACCCTCACCTGTTAATTTGCAGAACCTGAAACTATCCAGAGTACTCAGACACACTCGGTCACCTCTGAGGACAGACCATGGAGGGCATGCCAGAGCATCTGGCACAGGGCCCCACTTGTCAAGCTGAATGAAATGCAAGCCCTCTTCCCCCAACAGCCACAAAACCCTGCCAGTCTGGCTCCTGCCTACCTCCCAACCTTATTTCCTACCAGCTTCCACTTTGCCCGCCATGCATCAGCCAAACTGACCTCTCCAGCTCAATTGCTACTCCTTATTGCTGGCTCCTATCCCCCCTACCTTTCTCATGGCTAGTCCCTTCTTCGTTAAAATGTCCATTCCTTAAACTGTCCCTGAACCTTCATCCCCACTTCCTGTCACATCACTTTAATTCATTTCCTTTGAGGTTCTTACTACCAGGAATTATTCCATGTACTGGCCTTCTCCCCTTAGCAGACTGCAGCTTCCAGAGAGGGACCTTGGTGCCTTGTTCCTTTCTGATCACCCTGTGCTTAGAAGAGTGTGGATACATAGGAGGTGCTTGCTCACTAAACACGGTAACAGGCTTAGAATAGACTGCACGTTGAAGATGCTCAGTAACTATGTTAATGAATGAATGAACAAATGGAAAGGAGTTTCATCTGAGAGACTCCACACATGTACCCAGCCAGTTAATGTAAAGAAATGTTTTCCCACAAGAAAAGGGAAAGTAAGGATGGGAGGGAGCATGGAAGGGTGTTTTCTGTCCCTAAGTGTGTTTGTTTGTTTGTTTTTTCCAAGAGAGAGAACAGTCTTCCCAGATAAAATTGAAGGGCTAAAGTGACGCCATTTAGAGGCGGCAGCCATTTTGTTGTTTATGTTAAGCTGAGAACATCCCAAAGTGGTTCCCCCATATGCAAATAAGGGATTGGACATGAGCCAATAGAAGTGGTTCCTCCATATGCAAATGAGGGATCGGATATGAGCCAATAGGAGTTATTGCTCTATATGCTAACAAAGGATAGAAAAACAACCAGTAAGGAAACTCCCTGCCAGCAGTTTTCCGAACTGACCAACCCTCGTCGGACAACACAGCTTAAGTAACCTCAAACGCCAATCATTTTAAAGGTCGCCTATACATGTAACCATGTGACTAGTACTCTTTGCGCGTGAAATTGCCTTTATAATCCCTGTAAAATTCCAGCTGGGGGCTTCCTCCTAGACTCCGCTGTGTCGGTGTGTAGGACGAGGCCCGAGCTGCAGCCCGCCTGAGTAAAGCCTTGCTTTTGCATTTCGGGACGTCTGGCTCTCGGTGGTCTTCCTGGTGGTGGTCTTGCGATCTGGGCATAACAAAATGGCATGTTGTCTGGAAAGAAGACAGCAAACCAAACCTTAGTTGGATCCATCTTACTCAAGCAGCCTTGAGTCTGCCCAAAGATACCTGTCATCTATATCTATATCTATATCTATATCATCTATATCTAATCTTTAAAGAAGGCCTTCTAAATTCCATGAGTCCAAAGAGTGTTTCTTTTGCCTCATGGTAATGAAAACAAAGTAGAAATTAAGACATTAAGCAACTTTGCACATTTCTCTGCCATTCTTAAACATATTCAACACAACTTTTTAAAAGATTTTATTTATTTATTTGACAGATCACAAGTAGGCAGAGAGGCAGGCAGAGAGACAGAGAGGGAAGCAGGCTCCCCACTGAGCAGAGAGCACGAGGCGGAGCTCAATCCCAGGACCCTGAGATCACGACCTGAGCTGAAGGCAGAGGCTTAACCCACTGAGCCACCCAGGCGCCCCAATATTCAATACAATTTTATGCCATCAGTTATTACATTGCTCTGCTCAATTGATTTATATTCCACTTTAGCAAGCTCCACATTCTATTTTCTATGCCGGTGAGACCTCTCTCTTTGATTAATAGTTGACAACGTGTGGCATTTGTGGCCATTTCTGGAAATTCAGGCAAGTCATTCTTGCACAGGAATACAGGTTCCCTCTGACAATACTGTTTCTATCAAACAATTGGATGTTATCTTAATGCCATTCTGTCCCACTTGGTTCCTTTCTTAGGAGTGTCGAAGTCTGCTACAATGAGAAACAGTCTTGAACATGCTGTACACACACACACACACACACACACTCACACACACCTGTGCCAAAGACCACTGGTGAAGAACTCTTGCTGTAAAATCTCTGCCCTTCAGACTGTAGTTGGATCAGGATTTTTCCTGACCAGTGACACAGTCTTTCTCCCAGCTCTTTTTCTCTGTCTTAAGTCTCGTTTTCCTCATTTTCTGATTTGTATGCAAGGGATTTACTAAGAAAGTACACTCTGAAGAACCTCATAGGAAGTAAGAGGAGTGAGATCTGGAAAAGGAGGTTCTTGAGAGGGGCTCTGGAATATAAGTGGCCCCAGGGAGTTGGTTGGTGTGGCATAAATACACTTCCAGCCTCCTCTCTAAAAGGTAAAGTAGCTCTAGCCTGAGGCAGAGCTGGCGGAAGCTAAAAAAAAAAAAGAAGGGGTGGGAGGGGAGTATCCCTTATACTCAATTCTGTTCTACTTTCCTTTCTTTTTTTTTTTCTTTTTAAATTTCCAGAAGCAGAGATGCTAATGCTAATAGTCCTGCTGAATTTGTATTACTTTTCGTTTTTACCATAAAGACAACTGTGTCAGTGACAACTGCCATGATCCTTATTTTACCGATGCAGAATCCGAGCCTCAGAGAATCAAAATGACATACTTTTAACTAAGGCCGTACACAAGTAGGGAGCAATCCTGGCTCCACAGTCAGCTCGCAGTCCACTGTCCAATGTAGTCTCTGAGCTGTGCTGAGCATGTTATGCCCAGATCGCAGGACCACCACCAAGAAGACCACCGAGAGCCAGACGTTCTGAAATGCAAAAGCAAGGCTTTATTCAGGCGGGCTGCAGCTCGGGCTTCGTCCCACACCCCGACACAGCGGAGTCTAGGAGGAAGTCCCCCGCTGGAATTTTACAGAGATTATATAGGCAATTTTACATGCAAAAAGTACATAGTCATATGGTTACATGTGTGGGTGACCTTGAAAACCTTGAAAATGATTGGTGTCTGAGGTGACTTAAGCTGTGTTGTCCGAGGAGGGTTGGTCAGTTAGGAAAAACTGCTGACAGGGAGTTTTCCTTACTGGTTGTTTTTCTATCCTTTATTTGCATGTGTAGGAACCATTTCTATTGGTTCTTGTCCCATCCTTTACTTGCATGTGTAGGAACCGCTTTGGAATGTCTTCAGCTTAATGTAAACAGCAAAAGGGCTGCCGCCTTGAATGGCATCAGGCCCTTCAGAGCACAGCAGCCCTGCTATTCGGATGTTGCCAGTGAGGAAGCCATTCCAGCCACTGAGGCATATGTGACATTTATGTGCACCATATGCACAGTGCTGTGCCCACCCGTTTATGATCTTTTTAATGATGTCATACACCTGCATGCAGCCTGTGGGACACTTCTTGCCCTGGCCCAAGCAGTAGATCTTGTGATCTGACAGCTTCACTTTAATACATGTAATAAAGTGATAATGGCATCATATAAAATTAAAGCCATAATTAAAAATTGATTAGCATATACTGTCTGCTGGCCTCAGTATCTACCGTAGTATCTTAAACACTAGTTATACAGCTCTATTGATTGGAAAAAAGATAAAGTACAAAATAAAACCATGAAATTAGTAGTCCACGGATGAAAGCAGCAAGACTGTCAAATTGCAAATGCTATAACAAAGTGTCAGATCTGACGTTTTAGAGGTATGTTTTGGCAAGAGGAAGTCAGGGCAGGAGATACTGACCTGGACAATAAACATGCCTCTGGGAGTCCTTTGCAGAAGAACAAACGTTTGCTTTAGATATGGGATGCTGGTGGAGTTTTAACCACTTGGGGAGGTTGCAATTGCACGAAAGTCCAATATCAAACAACAACAAAAAAACTAAGTTGGTTTTTTTTTTTTTGTTTTTTGGGGTTTTTTTGTGTGTGCTAACATGGCATTCATTGTAAAGGGGAAGCAGATTTTTGTTTCAGGCAAATGAAAAGGACACCACACTGTTTCCAGAGAGCTCATTTCTTTTCTATGTTTGTAAACTTCCTGTAAGGTTGGGTTTTAATGTTCGGCTCGTTTTTTTCTGTGATAATAAACAATTACATCCGTTTTTCTGTTTGCCATCATCAATTCTACTAAGGTAGAAATAAGAGGAAATGTTTTGTGTCTGCCTCCCCCCCGCAAAAAAACAAAACAAAACAAAACAAAAAAACATTAAATCGGGTTTACACAAATAAGGTGCTGAAAATTCTAGAAGAGGTTAGACCCTGGAACTCCTGAAGGCAGCTGAGCTCAGACCAGATGTGGAAACTAGGAAACAGAAATGTAGAAACAAAGTAGACCTCAGTCCAACAAGTTGGAGTCATTGGATTGCTCCGATAAATGCCATTTACTGACTGCTGTCTGTGCCAGCTGTGGTGCTAAGCACTGCATGCGAATGATACTGTGTGATTGGTACTGACATTGTCCCATGAAATGTGTGATGAGACAGTGCCTCAGAGCATGGGTGAGTTTCTCATGGTTCATAAGCCCAAAATGGGTATGCAAATCTGGGTGGCCTGGTTCTGCCTCTAGAATATTGCTTATTCTTTTCCTCCTCCTCCCTCTCCCCCTCCCTCTCCCTTCCCCCTGCCTCTTCTCCTTCTTCAATTCAGGACCCAAAAAACTGATAGTCTCAGCAACTCTGAGGTTGTTAGAGAAAGAAGAAGAATGTTCATCCAGCTACAACCTCTAAATCAAGCAACTTTGATGCTGCTTTACTACAGACAAAACACTAGAGGGAGTTTCTGCTTGGGCTTCAGCGTTTTCAAAGTACTTTTATATCATTCCCTCGTTTGCAACTCTGTGTTTGATAACTTGGAAAAGCAAGGCTCAGAGAAGCACAAACACATGGTCATGGTTATTCTACAAAGAAGTGGCAGGTCCAAGGCTTGAACTGTGGGCTTCTGATGACAAATACAATGGTTCACATTTGGTGTTTCCCAAAGTAGATCACAAAACCAAGGAACAACGGGACTGTATGCTTTAAACCTGAATTATGTCTCATGTTTGATTGTATGTATGGAAAACTCAGGTATAGATGACATAAATCTGAGAATTTGTCTCCGTTCTCAAGGAGATATGATCTAGCTAGAGGAGGAAATCCTACCTTTGCTCTCATCCACCCATGCTCATATTTCCTTATTATGCACCAGGCATGGTGCAGAGCTCCCCTGGGAAGGCAGCAGTGAGGAAAACCACACAGTTCCTGCCCCACACAGCTAATGATCTGGTAAAGAAGTCTGAGATACAAGTTAGTTCATGTGTGACAAGCATCATAAACAAATCACCAGATATAGTTCGCTCAAAGGCAAATGAGTATTTTTCTAAAGGGGTAAAGAAAAAAATTAAAGGGCTTTCTAGCTGAAGAGAGTTCCAGTGCACACACAAAGACAAGATACTGCAGGATGAAAAAGCCCATGGTGTTCTTCTTCATAACTAATACAATCCCCCAAACCCATAGGCTGACTTTGCTTGCATTCCAGCAATTAGAAATTAGTCATTGCCTTTACCGGAGGCATTAAAGTGCACTGAGCCTCAACTCTTGTCATATGTGGAGGGACTGTCATATCTCTGAGACCACAAACATGTAGGGATCACATCGGTTAAAATAACTCAAATGTATTGTCTTACTTATGAAGGTCAGATGTCCAAAACCAGTGTCACTGGTCTAATGTCACTGTGTCAGCAGGGCTGGCTCCTTCTGGAGGCTCTAGGGAAGAACTCCTCTGCCTCTTTGGCCAGATTCTCAAGGACACCCTCATTTCCTGCCTTGTGGCCATTCCTCCATCCTCAAAGGCAGCAGCCAGCATAGCATTGTTCCATCCCCTTCATTGACTCTGATCCTCCTGACTCCTTCTTCTGAATTGTGCTCACCCAAAATAATTCAGGATCATTTCCCATCTCGAGAGCATCCACTCAATCACATTTGTTACCCCACTTAATCATGCCTACAAAGTTTCTTTCACCATGTAATGTAGCACGTTCATAGTTCCTAGGAATTAGGGCATGGACATCTTTCATGGGCCATGATTTAACTTAGTACATCCTCACAGAAGTTGTCTATTAAGCTAATCACCACCGTCCTCCCTCTGGCCCCCATTCCATTCAAAGAAGGTCTTCATTAACCAGAGATGCTATTTGGTAAATATTCTGAGTAATCAAATGCTTCATACCTACTGCCAGCACTCCATTTGTTAGAAAAATGTAGTCTTGCTCAAAGGTTGCCTTATTCAATAGATTGTAACAGGGCTCAGACAGAGTAGTCAGACCCTCAGGATTTAGAAGGTAAAAGCTTGGGTTCAAATCCTGATGCTCCCAGTAATCAGCAGTTTTACCTCAAATTCCCTCACCTCTCCAAGCCCCAGATCTCTGTAAAACAGAAATAAGAATAGACCCTGATTCAAAGGACTTAGGGAGGTTTAAGGGAGCTCCTAGCAGCATCTCATATCCAACATTGTCTCTATTTTGTCTTTTCACAAGTCCTTCCTTCTGGGTGCCTAGTGTGAGGCTGGCCTAGACCCTGTGTGCAACAATCCCTTGGTGACTCTTTGGTGCCCTGAAAATCACTACCATCCTGCTCTTCACTTGGGAAAAAGACCCTCACTCTGAACCATCCCTGGGAATTGTGAGGGTCACGGGTTTCAAGTTATGCCACCAAATCTCTGGTGTGTTGACTTTTCTGGATGATCAGGCTAACTGCTGAGGGCACTCCATGATGGTAGTCATGTTCATTACTTAAGAAAAATACTCCCGCCTGAGGTATTTTGGATCAGGACACACACAACACCATGATATGGCAAATGGTGGGATTCTGATTTCTCTGGGAGAAGTAATGATATTGAGTTGACCAAGAAAGAACCGAAGGTAGATATTGGCTTTTAAAACCAAGTGTCTTATTCTATGTCCAATAGCTGGACATAGATGGATCCAAGGCCTACTATCTCTTAGGATTACTTAGAAAAGTGCCCTTTGAAGTTATAGCATCTTAGAAACAGACTCTCAACCCCCTCAAATATGTGCTACTTTGCTCCCCATTCTCCCCGCAACACAACACCATATGCATATTCTGCCTTGAATTTTTTTCAGGTGAAATTCATCAGAAGCTGACACTGTCCATTTCAGTAGGGTTGGCTGAATGGTCTATTGCTCTAAGGCATTTGCCCTGCTTTTAAAGCTACCAATACAGGGACAACTGGGTGGCTCAGTCGGTTAAGCATCTGCCTTTGATCCCACGGTTCTGAGATCAAGTCCCCACATTGACCTCCTTGCTCACTGGGGAGCCTGCTTCTCCCTCTGCCTGCCACTCCCCCTGCTTGTGTTCACTTGCTCTCTCTCCCTGACAAATAAATAAATAAAATCTTAAAGAAAAAGCTTCCAATACATTGAATTTGTAAAAATATGAATGTTCCAGGAAGTCACAGTCATCTTCCCTGGAAGTCACTAGAGGATTGGTTCTGGACAAAGATAATTAAAATCAAATTGAGGAGATGAAGCTTGGGAGTATCATTCAGCCAAGGTTCTAGTGCATGCATGCATGTCTGACCGAAACAGGGCCAGTGGGGTCCTTTGAGAGATATTGCCCTTAAGTGTTAGGAAGAAAAAAAAAATTCTGCTTCTTCTGAGACTGTGAGCTAATAGGATGAAATATGTCTGGAGGATGGGTGGCTCAGTGGGTTAAGCTTCTGCCTTTGGCTCAGGTCATAATCTCAGGGTCCTGGGATCAAGCCCCATATATTAGGCTCTCTGCTCAGCAGGGAGCCTGCTTCCCTTTCTCCCTCTGCCTGCCTCTCTGCCTACTTGTGATCTCTCTGCCTGTCAAATAAATAAGTAAAATCTTAAAAAAAAAAAAAAAAAGAAAAAGAAAAAGAAATATGCCTGGAGGTTCCTGGAGCCAATTTTGCACCAAAAAGAAAGAATGACCCCGAAAGGAAGAAACAAAGTTAAAATGTGAAACAAGATTGATTCTTACAATTTTTTAAAATATTTTATTTATTTATTTGACAGACAGAGATCACAAGTAGGCAGAGAGGCAGGCAGAGAGAGAGGAAGAAGCAGGCTCTCCACAGAGCAGAGAGCCCGATGTGGGGCTCGATCCCAGGACCCCGGGATTATGACCTGAGCCGAAGGCAGAGGCTTTAACCCACTGAGTCACCCAGGCGCCCTGATTCTTACAATTTTGTTTAAGTTCCTGGATCCAGCCATGCCTGAAACCCCTGGATTTTTAGTTGAAAAGATAATAAATTTCTTTTGCTTAAGCCAAGTTGTTCAGTTGCAATTGGCATAATAATTTAGTCCAGATAGATATAAGCCATCCTTCTTTCCATATTCACATTAACTAGAATTCTTTACACCCTAATCAGTGTCTTCAAGATAAAGCTCAAGCTTTATCCTTCCCGGGAAGATTTCCTTGACTACTCAAAACTCCAGGTTTCTTTTCTCCCCCCCCTCCCCCCCGTTCTTTATTTCTACTCTTCTTGGATTTCATGTTTCTATCAGACAGGGTACAGGCAGGAAACAAAATGGACCTTAAATAGTTCAGATTGGAGAGATGAAGAGAATGGCCAAATGAACAGAATTTAATGAAGTGATAATTTATAGCACTGTAGGTAGGGCTGAGAGAACTAACAGGAGATGAAGCATCTGGAGACTAGCAACAAACTGTTCCATTTCTAGCGATGAAGGCTTAAGAGGAGAAATGGCATTTTTGGAGCCCAGGAAGAGCTTAAAACATTGATAAAGGACTATCCAATAAAGTCACAGTCACAGAAATGTCAGTCACTGCCAGAAACATGGATCTAAAGGGAAAGGAAATACCTTAACCTTTTCTCCTACCCTTGCATCACTTGACAGACTTCATATAGTTCTTCATGAAAGTAAGTAACTGGTGTATTCCTGAGAACTTACGAAGCCAGGAACTTGGTCCTAAAGATTGAACTCATGGTAGGAAGAACAGCTATCCCACTAGAAGTCTGCAAGCCCTCAGTTTCCCTATCTAATTTGTGGGAAGACTTGAACAAAAGAGCACTGACATTTGTAACAGTTTTAAGAGAATTTGTGAAAGTTAACTGTTTTGTCAGAAGGAATAAAGGATTCCATGGACAACAACTTTATATAACTTATATAATGGTCTAGGATGTAATTCCTGAAATCAGTTGAGGCAGGAAAGAATAAAAGGGAGAATGAGATACTGAGGCAAGAGAGACAGAACATGTGCTATTTCCTGAAGTGGTGTGAGAAATTGGCCCCATTTCAGTGTGATTTCCAAGTAAATTCACACATTCCTTCATCTTGCAGTTGGCACCTTCCAATTCAATAACATTTTTTAATAGGCGGCAACTCTGTCTTCCATCTTCTGGTAGCCTTTGTATACCATTCCTTTTCTTGGCTGTTTCCTCTGCACCTCTTGGCCAAGCAATAAGTTTCCCAGCTTGTCATTTCTGAGCAAGTCCCACCCTGGGACCTCCCTTTGGGCAAAGCCTTTCTGCATAGCCTAGGCTGGAGAGGAAAAGATGGAAAGGCAGGGAGCAGCAATCCCCAGCCTCATTTTGTAGCTGGTCTGCAGGACCATCAGGCAATATTTATAGAAAGTGACAAGTAGAAATTAGCCCCTATTGATTTTATTTCCATAGCATCTGAAAAACAATCCTTACCAAAGACATCTTTCAAACATCTCTCTGGCAGAAAATATAGGGTTCTGTCTCAGGGAAAATATGTTTCTGAATACACATCCAAAACAATTTCTAAGAAAAGCAGAATCAAAATCAATATTTCCACAGTCTACGCCATTCCCTGCCTTGGTGAAGATATGCAACTTAATTTGCAAGCCTTTTGCCCTACAAGGGGAATTGCCTTTGATGCAGACTGGACCAGAACCACTCATTTCATACTTATTATACATTGCACAATATCCCAAATGTCAATTCCCACCCACCAAACCCGCAGAGCAGCAACATTTTCAATAATAAATTACTTCTATTTACTTCAATACTGTGGGGAAAGAATTTGAAGCATTAGATTTTTGGGTTTTTTTTGTTTTCATTTGTTTTTTTTTGCACTTGAAGATAATTATAAGTAACTCTACTGAGTCCAGGACTGGAGCTAGCTTTTCTCTGCTAGGCTGAAAATTTTAAAGGGATTTTAAGGCAAAAAGATAAGGTTCTTACTAGAGCTTAAAAAATTACAAATATATAAACATAAACACACACAAGGTCCTAAATATTTTCATAGTATGGAAAATCAGTTGCACTGCTTTTATATTATATTAGAACACCTAAAAATGCTTAGCAAAGAATGTTTGAAATCAAACAGAAGAAAGGAATAACGGGCCTTCATAGTTGAAATTTATTAAGCAGTTAGGGAAAGGAGAGGTCTCTTATTCATACAGTGGAACTTTTCACTTCAATTAACTTAATTGGAGATACATACAATGAAAAATCTGACATGAGACTGACAAACGGAAATAGTCTTGGGAAAGCTCCATCTGCTCCAAAGTGGACTGGAGGAGGAGAAGACATGCACAGTTACATAGATCCAGAGCATACTAGATGAATATTTGATGGAGTCTAAACCAGGGGTGCAGGGGCAGGAGTCACAAGGAGGAACAAGGCTGGGTCGGGTTGTAGATTTCTCTTCCCTAGATGTCCACAAAGAAAAAAAAAATGGGTTATTGGAACCAGTTACTAGGTTGCCTGGCCTTGAAGAGAAATGAGAAGTAGGAGGAAGAAGCCCTTCACAGGGTGCGAATAAAGACTCTAAGAACTATATTATTTACTTACTTACATTATCAGTCAGATCACATTGAGTTTTAATAGAGTAACAAGCATCTCTAAATATCAGTGGCTTAATATAATAGAAGTTTATTTCTTGCCAATGTTTTATGTCCAAGTATGGGTTGGAAGGGGACTCTGTTAATGTAGTCACATGGGGACTTTGGGCAGCCCAGGTCCATCTCAACTCACTTCCATGACTGGCACAGCCAGGAAAGATCACATGGCAAATCAGACACTGGGTCTTAACACTGCTGCCTGGAAACGCCACACATCAATCACCTCCACTCATATTTCATCGGCTAAAGCATGTTATATGCCATACGAACTTCAAATAGGAATGGGGATGTGTTACCTTACTATGTGCTCTAACGAAAGGAGAACTGGAGTAAATGCCATCAACCTAATGACTACGATCTCACTCAATAGATTGTTCAGCCAAGCAGGCACAAAGAACAATTTCTCTGCCCTCCTGAACCTGACACCAAGAACCAAGATAGGAAAAACAATAGCAATAGTTTTTTTCTTAAAATAAAATCACAAGAATAAAATTAAGCAGTTTGTATACTCAGACAATGAGTTTAATGCAACTATACACAAAGTTTTATGCCACAATATGGTGAATTGTTGGAAGAAAGTGCCACACATGATGCAGAGGAGAGAGAGCTCTCTGTTGAAGAGCTTAGGCAAGTTGCTCAGCAGGAGGGTCCCCAAGCAAAGCCTTGAAGGAGAGAGTGATCATGCTTGTAAGTAAGACATATGTGCCTTAATGCTATAGGACTCTAGGAGGAGTGATATTATTACTATTTTACCCACGAGGAAAGTGAGTTTCTAAGAGATCAAGGAACTTTCCCATGCCGTACAGGGCAGAGATGGGAATTAAAAATGGTGATGTAGGAAGCAAAGGGAACAGCTAAAATGAGATAGTATATCTTATCTCAAGAGAAAAATAGGAAAAAAAAATAGAGCAATTACAAGGATAAGTGATAGTTAATTGTACATGTCAGCTTCAGTGGGCCACAAGGGTGCCCAGATACTTGGTCAAACATTATTGGGGTATTTGTGAGGATGTCTTTGGATGAGGTTAACATTTGAGTTAGCAGACTGAATAAAGCAAATTGTTTTCCTTAATGTGGGTGGGCCTCATCCATCAGTAAGAGGAGAACCCTCCTGCCTGATTACATGAGCTGGGACATTGGTCTTTTTCTTGCCCTTGGCCACAGACTGAGACACTGGCTATTCTTGGGTCCCAAGCCTGCTGGATTTAGGATTGGAAGGTATACCATTGACTCTCCTGTTTCTTAGGCCTTCAGACTCAGCCTGGAGGTATACCATCAGTTCTCCAGGTCTCCAACTTGCTGACTGCAGATTTGGGAACTTCTCAGCTTCCATAATCACACAAGCCAATTCCTAATAATGTGTGTGTCTAGATAGTTAGATAGATAGATGATAGATAGATAATAGATAGATAGATAGATAGATAGATAGATATAATTGATAGATGATAGATAATGAATGGATACAGATATAGATATCTTCATCCAATTGGTTCTGTTTTCCTGGTGAACTCTATAGTCTTGGTGTGGGAGCAAATTTTCTTCTATGCCCCTGAGGTCCACCCACTGATGCAGGCATAAGAGAATAAAAACCAAGAAACTCAGAAACATCTCCAAAATATGCTTGGCCATAGTTTCTTATTTGTGTAAGAAGGTATGGGGGCCTATGAAATATAAAAAGCTTTCCATCCAAAATGGTTAATATGTTTTGAAGAATTTTTGTCTTAAAAGAATAAATTTGCCCTAACCAGTAAAACATAACTACCTGGGA